>PVLC010015022.1:7246-38234 GCA_004027655.1 Graphiurus murinus
TAATCCCAGCATTCGGGAGGCTGAGACCGGAGGATCCGGGTTCGCGGCCAGCCTCAGCTACCTAGTGAGGCACTCTGCAACTTAGTGAGACTCGGTTTCAAAATAAAGAATAAAAAATAGGGCTGGGGGTATAGCTCGAAGGTAGAATGCCCCTGAGTTCAATCCCCAGTACCGCAAAAAAAAAAAAAAAAAAAAAAAAGAATAATCTAATCGAAAAAGTCATAGTTATACTTTACATATCAAATTCTGATGTGACCTATTTTACTAGGAAGAATGATCATTCCATTGCTTAATTCTATATAAAAGTATTAGTGCTACATTATTTGTCTTCCATAAAAGAAATTAAAGCTATTTTCACTCAAAGTTACATTTCACTGGTAAAATTAGAAGTAATTTGCTTTAAAATGTATTAAACATTGCCAAATAATAAGATTTAGAATGTGATGCTTACCTTCTAAACAATAAACAAAGCAGAGTCTATCATGTACAGGGAGAAGATAAAAGGAAACAAAAAATGAAAATAGTATATAGATAGTAAAATTATAGTTATATTTTTCTTTAAAATTTTTATAATGATTGTTATGCAATATCTTTTTTTCAGACTGGCAAAAAAAATGCTAGATAATAAAATCTGAGCTGGAAGGGGCACTAAAAAAAAAAAACCTCAGAAAGAATCTATCTCATGCTTTCTTTTTTGCAGATTTAGTTTTCCTTTCTAGGCCATACCAGCCTTTATTGTCATGCTAGCATTTTATCTAATCTAAATCCCACAAGCTGCAGTTAAATTTTATTTCCTCTTTTTGTCATCTTTCCTGAGTTCTCTTTTAGTTGAAGAATACTGTAGCTCACCTCAATTCCATATTCTAACCACCAGACACATTTGATAGTGTGTCTACCTTCCTCAAAGCATTTGAGTTCCTCAGAGGAGGGTCTATGAGCTTTCCTAATACTCCCCTAAGCTGGTTTACCTCTAGACTGGCATTTGGAGAGCCCTGAACCCTCAATAACAACTATCAATACTGTTTTTATTTTCTGTTGTATGTTTCTTGCCAAATTGAGATTCCATTCTATTCTTTCTCCCTCCTCCTTTCTGTGTACTGACAGGGCATTATTCTATGTCAGGCCTGTGCTGGCCCCTGGGGACACAGTATGAACCACAGACATCATTCCTGCCTTTCTGGGGCTAGTAGGAAGAAAGACGGTCATCAACAGACAATTATAAACTCTAATAAGTAATTTGAAGAAAAAGTATAGGGAGCTCTGAAAGTATATAATACGGGAGCTCTGAAAGTATATGATACCTGGTCTTGTGGGTTAGGGTAGTTCCCCCCGCCCCCCAGTGGTATTTGAGCTTAACTCTAAAGGGTGGGAAGAGGGAGTTCATTAGAGCAAGAGCTCTCCAGGAGAAGGGAGCAGGTGTGCAAAGGCTCTGCAGAAGAAGGGCCAGTGTAGGAGTCCTGTGGGATTCCTGGGCTGGGTTACGTCCATCAAGGAAAGCACCACCCCTGCCAACCAACCTCCCCTTGCCCGGTGACTGTCCACTGGCTGGGCACTTCATTTCAGTAACATTCACTGCACACCAGGGCTCTGGTAGGCAGGCATGGCTATACATGTGGGAACATGAAGGGAGAGAGGGCCCTGGTGGAAAGGGTAATATGACAGGATGGGGCACAGGCAAGGGCATCCAGGAAATATCTGTAGGGGAAAGGAGAAATCATTCCTTGGATGACCTGGGGAAACTTCTCTAAGAAAGTAGGATTTTAGCTTGGCCTTGAAAGGAGAGGGACTGTGATAAGCAGTTATAAAGGGAAAGAGCATTCTAGCTGAGGCAGGAGTCTAGGCTAGAAAAACAAAGGCAGAGTGGGAGCTGACACTAAATTTGAATGCTGGTAAAGCAATTATCATAATGCTGCTTCCCCACCACCCACCCCCCCAGAAAACTGGAGGAACTAGGCAGAATGGAGCGTTTGTCAAACATGATTTTTATTCTCTGCAAATGCCAAAACAGTGTGTTTTAACCATTTTTTGATTGGTGATAATTCTAAGATGTTTTATATTCACTCCTGCCTTCCTTTAACAAAGGACACTAAATATAACTTGGTCTTTTCTTGATGACGCAGGATCCTGGTCCTGAGAATATAGTTATTTTATGCTGTATTATAAAGCTGTTCTCTGTCTACTTTCTCATTTTTTTCCTCTATCCTCTAGCTGTCAGCTGCTAGTTCTTTTTGAGTCTGCCTCAGGCAAGTCTCTGCCCTACCTTACTCTTCAATAACCACTTTCTGTGTCCATCTCATTATAGCTTCTATTTAAATGAGAAAACAAGTAAGCATACACGTTGAGAACCATGTGCCTGCTGTACAGTAAGCTTCAACAAATATTGGTTGAATAAATGATTAATTAGGCTTTGACTGGGAGCCTAAAGTGTGGAGTTGATGGAGGGACCAGGGACAGTTCCTGCTGCGACTGGATTCAAAGCTGTGCAGTGTTAGACCTCCAGCTAATGGGTCGTTGCTTTGCTATTTTTGCAGTGTTGCTTAGCAAGCCAAACTGCCAACTGGTTTAGATTCTAGTGACTAACAACTATTTTTACATACTCTAGTGATGCTGGTTGCCATGGTATTTTAGATGACATGGTTGGCTTTCATATAATTGCTTTTGAGTGGCTCAAGAAATTCTTTTGGTGATAAAGGTATTGATTACTCTATTTCTGATAAAATAGAACAAGACAATGACTACAAAGTGCCATTCTTTTTTTATTTTTAACTAGAGAAAGAGACCATTCTGTTTTTCTGAATCAGAGTGATTGCTGTAGGATTGGTAGGGTAATATTTTTATGTTTCTCTTCCTGGTTTGGTAGAAAATGATTGATTGTATAGATCAAAACCACCTAGGATGTGTCAGGGTAGCTTTTTCCCATATCATTCCAATGGAGTTCTTCGATATTAAGATATAAATGTTAGGAGTTCATAGCTCTTTGTACACACAAGAGACTATAATTGTTGGCACTGTTAAAATTCTGGTCTATTATGTGTCATCACAAAAAAAGCACCTGTAAAACCAAACTGTTTATATAGCTTGGGATTATTTAGACTTATAAAGTATAGAACTTTAGAACCAGAAAAGGATCCTTGGAGATCATCCAATCCTTATCTTTTTTTTTTTTTTTTTTTTTCAGTACTGGGGATTGAACTCAGGGACATTCTACCTTTGAGCTACACCCCAGCCCTATTTTTTATTCTTTATTTTGAAACAGGGTCTCACTAAGTTGCAGAGGGCTTCACTAAGTAGCTGGGGCTGGCTGCGAACCCAGATCCTCCTGTCTCAGCTCCAAGTACTGGGATTACAAGCGTGGGCCACCACACCCAGCTCTTATCTTCACTTCTAATGTTGAGAAAATTGAGGCCCACAAAAGACAAATAATAAAAATAGCAATGATGATCTCTCACGGTTGCAAAGCCCTTACATTTACAAAGATCTTTTCAAGATAGTAACTCGTTTTGTGCTCACTATGACTATGAAGGCAACATTTTTTTTGGTCCCCATTTCATATGTGAAGCACCTGGGATCCAGAGACTCGCATGTCCTGATCAATGTCAGTGACAGAGGTAGAACCAGAATCCACATCTGTGACTCGTTGCCTTAGTCCATGGAGCCATGGACACACAGACAGTCCCAGAGGCTTGTCCTGAGGTCCCAGCTCTTCTCTACTAGCTGTGACTAATGAGGGTCACTCTGCTACTTTAAGGCCGATCTTCCTTCTTAAAATTGTAAATTCACTGTGAAGGGTAAAGATAATTTCTCTTTGGCACTTCACACACAACACCATTTGCCTCATACCTCCCTGATCTAGTTAAATGAATTCTATATGGTTAGTCATCTTGTATAACAAGTCCTTTCTCTGATCCAACCCATGTAAAACTCACTGTATATAAGAGGAAAACAAAATTGAGAGCTATTGACTCTGGATAGGCCCAAGAGACCAAAATTGAGCTGTAGCAGGTTCCTTATATTTCTTTTATCCTATCATCAATTAGAATTAGGTTTCCTTCCCAGCTCTCTACCCTTCCTCGAATATCTCAGGGAAAAAAAGAAAACCACGACCACATAAACAAATATCATAGCCATATAAACAAAACTTTACTTCACTAAAACAAAATATCAGTCCAAACCCTGATGGGGAGGTGGGACTGTGACTCCTCTCTCCCTCCCATTTCAAAGTTCTTCTCCCCCTATTTACTTACTAATGAAGTTCTGGGCATTTAGCTCTGTATGCTTTCCTGCAAACTCTGGACATTTACAAAACATATGTCCATCAAACATGGTACCTAATATTTGGCCTGAAATGCAGAATCCACATTAGGAAGAGCACTGGCTGTGGAGGCAGACAGACCTGAGGATACTTCTTTGCTTCATCACATGCTAATGGTTGGCCTTGGACAAGTCACATTTTTCTGAGTCTCAGTTTCCTCATCTACATATTAGTAATAACAATCTCCATTTTGCAGAGATATTACAAATATATATTATAATATAATAGATGTACTATATCTATAGATATTATAAATGTAGGTATTTGCAGTCACCACTATGGCAAAAACTAGAAAACAGAGTGAATCTTCACCCATGCCTTCAGCAGTTAGTTAGCTTGAGAATATTGGAGTAGATGTAGGCTGTCTTTTCTTGGAATGAGTGAGTTTTGAGGTCATCTTGGATGTTGTGTTGTAAGCTTTTCATTGCTGAGACAAAAATATCTGACAAGAATAACTTAAAGGAGGTTATATTCATTCTGGCTCACTCTTTCAGAGGTTTCAGTCCATGGATGACTGGCTCTATTACTTTGGGCCTGAGGTGAGGCAGAACATCATGGTAGAAAGAAGAGCAGAGGACCAAGGCACAGGGCAAAGGTACTTACTGCAACAGTCTATTGGAATCATTTGAAGTTTTCAGCACCCCATAAGAATGCCCTGACCACATCCAGACCAATGAGATCAGAATATCTGTGGGGGGAACATGGTCATCAATAGGTTTTAAAGCTCCCCAGGTGACTTCAACTTGCAGCCAGGATTGAGAATCACTGAGCTAGAGTCTTTGATATATTTTCATCTGAATACAAGGATGAAATAAAGGAATCTACAATGGAAACTGAGAAATATCAATCATAAGTATGGGGAGAAAACCAAGGCAGTCTTGGCCAGTTCATCTTATACCCAGGTGTGCTAAGAATCCCCTGGGGATCTTGATGAAATGCAGATTCTGACACAGAGAACTAGGGTGGGGCCTGAACTTCTGCAGCTCTCACAAGCTCCCAGGTGATGCCAATGCATCTGATCCAAGAACCACACTGGGAATAGCAAGTGTCAAGAGAGGTGTTTCTTAAACTTTAGTGTGCAAAAGAGTCACCTGGAGAGCTCACTATTTTAGACTGTCTGGGCCCCACCTCACTCCCAAGATCCTAGTTTTGTAGGTCAGGAGGGGGGTCTCAGAACAAGCACCCAGGTGATGTTCATGTTGCTGCTCTGAGGAACACACTTGGAGGAGTATCAAGTCATAACATCCAAGGTAAGAAAGAAGAGTCACTAATACTGTCTATCAGAGGAATAAAAGATGCTTCAGGGACAAAAGGAAGAATGTAGCAAAACCACTGTAGTTTACAAGGTGAAGGTCATACATGAGGCAAAACCATCAAATGATTTCTGCTTTCCTTAGGTCTCTATTTCCAAGCAATATCAATATACCCTCTTCCCAGCTTCTATATTTTATCTTGGGAACAATTACCTTACCAAAGTGCTGTAGCTATTTTTGAAAAAGAGGAATCAAATCAATTATTGTTTTTTTTTTTTTTTAATTTCAAGGCATAAGAAGTATGCTAACAGGGTCCTTGAGAGCTCCCTGTAGGATGTGCCTAAACCATCCCAAATGATGAGGCTATATTTATTAAAGACTCTTGGATGATATTTCAACTTCTTCAAGTACAAAAAATATAGTGTTTTGTTGCTGTCATTGCCTAAATTTCTATCTCTTTAAAGTGGAGTTTCCAACCTCAGCAGTATTAAAATTAGAGGTTTATAAGTCTTTGTGTGTGTATGTGGTGGGGGGTGGGAGGGACTGTCTTGTTGGATATTTCACCTCATCCCTGGTTCCTACTGATTAAATGCCAGCCCCAAGATGTGACAACCAAAATTGTCTCCAGACATTGCCAAATGTTTACTGGAGATCAAAGTCACCCTCAGTCTCTTCAAAAGCAATGTCTGAAAATGTAGTTGCCCTTCTGGGAAATCTGACTTGTACTTTGGATATGTTGATACCAGGTGGCCATGTGATAGACCTTTACCCAGAGAATTACTAGTGACCAGTACTGGGAGTGTCTTTTGGATTCTTGGGGCAACAGAAAGGACTAGTTTGACTTTTAGTAGTGGGAAATTGATTGACCTCAGACACTCTAAGAGCCTAATAGTGCAGTACCTCAAGCCTGTCTCAGGGGTGATTGATATAAAAGTCAAAAGACACCCCTTCCCAAGCCCAGCATTAAAAGTCACCAACTACATTCTGCTCTTTGTCAACAAAAATACCATAACCATCATATCATATAAGAGAAAGTATTAATCATCTTGTCACTATAACTGCCCCCTGTTCCAGAAAGTTGTTTTTGAAGTCTTTTTCTGAATACTTAACATCTTGTGAACCTTAAGCCAGATACACTGAAGGGATTAGAATTGTTTAGACATCTCAATACTTTTTCCCTTCCTCATATGTCTTCAAATAACTAGAATGACACAAAAGTCACCCATAAAACAGTGTTTTTCAAACTTTAGCCTGCATCAAAACTACCTGTAAAGCTTATTAAATCATAGATCACTGGATCTCCCAGAGATTCTGCTTCACTGGATGTGAGATGAGGCCTGAGAATTTGCACTTCTAGTGCTTCTTCAGTGATGCTTATGCTGCTGGTCCAGGTACCACACTTTGAAAAACATTTTTTTTTTGGTACTGGGGATTAAATTCAGGGAAATTCTACTTCCAAGCCATACCCCCAGTCCTATTTTTATTTTTATTTTGAAACAGAGTCTCACGAAGTTGATGAGAGTCTCACTACTTGCTGAGGCTGTCCTCGAACTTACAATCCTCCTGTCTTAGCCTCCCAAGTACTGGTAATTACAAGCGTGCACCTCCACACCTGGCAACCACTTCTATAAACCAAAATAATAGTTCTCAACTTTGGCTGAACATTAGAAATTGTTGATTCCATGACCCTACCCCAAATGAATGAAACGAGAATCTCTGGGTGCGGGATCCAGACTGTAGAATGTATTTAAAACTTGTCATGTGGTTCTAATGTACAGCCAGCACTGAGAACCATTGAACTACATGAAATGCATTCTAAAGCACTGGGAGTAAAGGGTCATTCCCGGTGGTGCTGTTTAATAGAGGAAAGATGGATCAACATAAATACCACTTAATCCTAGGAAGGTATGACCCAAGCCACCGATGCTTCATTGAGGATTACTTCTCCAGTTTCAACCGAACCATCTGTTAGGGTTTGGGATTGGAATGTCCCCCAAAGGCTCATGTGTTGAAAGCATGTCCCCCGTGCAGGAAGGGTTCAGAGGTGTGGCATGGCTGGAGGAGGCGTGGCCCTAGGGATTGTATATGTCCCTGGTCCCCTCCTCTGACTCTCTCTGCTTCTGGCCGCCATGTAAGAGCGGCTTTTCTCCACCATGCACTCTGCCACTGCAGTCTGTGAGCCTAACTCCGAAACTGTGAGCCTAAGTAGACCTTTTTTCCTGTAAGTTGTGCTTGTCAGGTATTGTGGTCATGGCAACAGAATCAGACTAAATTGCCATCCTAACACTGTGTTCCAAGCAGGGCTCAAGCCTAGGTGCATATTCTCTACTTTGTGTCTAATTAGGATGTGGGCAAGCCTGGAGCTAGAGATTGCAAATCAAAGAGGGGGAGGAAGTAGCCAAGGCTTGAAGGAAGCAAACCCTGAAGGAGGGTTTAGAAGCCCATAGCTGCAAGGAATCTAGAAAAGGCAAGTGTCAGCAGGCCAATCCATCAGGACAGGGTTGGGCTTCTGTTGAGGGTGGACATGTCAGTCATCCGGTTTGAATCCCCAGTTTAGAAGTAGGACACCAGAACTTGTAATCCCAGCATTTGGGAGGCTGAGACCGGAGGACCCGGGTTCAAGGCCAGCCTCAGCTACCTAGTGAGGCATTCCCAACTTAGTGAGACCCTGTTTCAAAATAAAGAATAAAAAATAGGGCTGGGGGTGTAGCTCAGAGGTAGAATGCCCCTGAGTTCAATCCCCAGTACCACAAAAAAAAAAAGGAAGAATGAAAAAAGTAGGACACCAGGGAGCCTAGAGTAAAATGTGTTTTTTACAACTCAGTGACAGATGTAGCCTTCATTTTTAGAAAATACATTGCCAGTCAGGCATGGTGGTGTACACTTGTAGCCCCAGTACGTGGGAGGCTGAGACAAGGATTACAGGTTCAAGGCCAGCATGCGGTGACTTAATAAGACCCTGTTTCAAAATTAAAAATAAGCTGGGTGTGGTGGCACACGCTTGTAATCCCAGTACTTGGGAAACTAAGACTGGAAGATCCAGGTTCGTGGCCAGCCTCAGCTACTTAGTGAGGCCCTCCACAATTTAATGAGACCCTGTTTCAAAATAAAAAATAAAACATAGGACTGGGGGTATAGCTCAGAGGTAGAATGCCCCTGGGTTCGATCCCCAGTACTGTGAAAAAAATAAATAAATAAATTTTTTTTAAAAAGCCAGGAGTAGTGGCACACGCCTGTAATCCCAGTACTTAGAAGGTTGAAACAGGAGGATCACAGATTCCAGGACAGCCTCAGCAACTCAGTGGGACTTTCAGCAACCTAGGGAGATCATTTCAAAACAAAAAATAAAAAGGGCTTGGAGTGTAGCTCAGAGGTAGAACACACCTGGTTCAATCCCAGTACCACGTGCACACACACACACACACACACACAAAGTGTGTTGCCATAAAAATCCACTTTTTTTTTTTTTTTTTTTTTTTTACCTTTCAACTTGGCCCAGAGGTTTCCCATCTATTGGTGTTCAGTGCCACAGTACTCTGCTCAAGGGACATGTAAAAATGCCTCATTGAAATAGTAGCATTCAAGAGTTTTTCTGTCTAAAGTATTACCTCTTGCCTCTACTATATCTTAATGAAATACAATACGCCCTCAGACTTAGCAGTCTTTAAGTTTATCACTCTATTTTTAGAAACTGGAAGGGTAATTCTGCCAGGGACCCATTGTTCTGAACTTGGCTGAAAGTGTACAGAGCAAACCACTGTTTAGTCAACTAGTCCGCATCTGTAGCTCAGCATGGCTTTGCTGTTCTGCATGTCATTTTGTTTGCAGTGATGCTCTTCAAGGAACACTGCCCCATCCCCAAGGAAAATGGCCACCATATGAGAAAGTACTATTTAATGAGAGTTGAAAAAGAAGTTAGCTTGTTTAAGAATACGCGTAAGACATATGTGTTTCAGTAGAGTTTGGAGCAAGCTAGAGCCTCTGTAATCATTTCTGATTCACCCAGTGAAGGGATTCTGGAAGTTCTCAAGAACTTCTCGCCAACCCCAAGGCTTTTTTGTACTTTGCATGGAGCCTCTTGAAAAACTGAAGTTCTGCATAAATGATAATGATAAACATCATTATTAGTCTAAATTATTTCATAGGCCTTCCATTTACTAGAAAGTTGGAGGAAAACTGAAAATAATGGACTTCTAGTTGTGTGAAGGTATTTGAAATTTTAGACTAGTCTTTAAAAGAATGGCTCAAGAGAAAAGGCCATAGTTATTCACAGAATCTCACAGGCGAGCAGAAGAGGGAAAAAGCCAAAATTTAAGTTACTCCCCCCAAGCATGCCATTAGGAAGTCAATACAACACTCCTCCATGGGAGGAAAAAGAATGCAAGTTAGAAACTAGTGTTTGCAGCCAGGCACAGTGGTGTACACCTGTAATCCCAGTACTTGGGAGACTGAGATAGGAGGATTACAGGTTTGAGTCCAGCTTTAGCAATTTAGCGAGATTATCAGCAACCTGGTGAGAGCCTGTTTCAAAACAAAAAAAGAAAAGGGATAGGGGTGTAGCTCAGAGATAGAAGCCCCTGGATTCAATCCCCAGTGGTGGTGGTGGTGGGGGGGGGGAAAGCATGCTTGTAATCCTAGTTACTTGGGAGGCTGAAACAGGAGGATCACAGGTTTGAGGACAGCCTCATCAAGTAGTGAGAATCTCATCAACTTAGTGAGACCCTGTTTCAGAACAAAAATAAAAAGGGATGGGGGTATAGCTTGAAGGTAGAATGCTCTTGGGCTCAATCCAGTACCACAAAAAAGAAAGGAAGGAAGGAAGGAAGGAAGGAAGGAAGGAAGGAAGGAAGGAAGGAAGGAAGGAAGGGAAAGAAAAGGGAAGGAGGGAAGGAAACCACCCTCTGCCCAGAAAAATATTTAGAAACACTGGGAAATCAGAACCCCTATTGCTCCAAATTTGCCCCAGTTTGTGAGTTTTATTTTATTTATTTTTTCAGTACTGAGGATTGAACCCAGGGGCATTCTACCTCTGAATTACACCCCCAGCCCTATATTTTATTCTTTGTTTTGAAACAAGGTCTCACTAAGTAGCTGAGGCTGGTCGTGAACCTGCAATCCTCTTGTCTCAGCCTCCCAAGAACTGGGATTACAGGTGTCCACCACCATGCCCGGCTGAGTTTTAAATACTCATAAGTCAATCCCTAAGAGCTGATTAGACCTCTAATAAAAGATGTGAACTTCCTATGCCCAGCCTTACAGCTGTTTGTTCTCAAGTTCTTCCCCTCCCATCTGTGATCAAGCCCTCATTCCTGTTCACCATTTCCACCTCCACAAAAAAGCGTAAGATAGTGCCCTGCCCCAGTTCTGGTCTCCCAGTGACCTCACCTGTGTCCACTTTCGGTTCCCACATCCTAGATCACAAAACGATGGTGTGTGCTCTCAACTAACATTTTGCCAGCACTATTATCTGTGTCCAGACCAGTCCTGCCCTTTCATTTCAACTCATTCTCCTTATGATACAGTCTCTACTTTGAATCACTTGTGTGTCGGTTGTAACTTTGAGCCTCACCAACTACCTATTCATTCAGGCACAGGTTATTTTTATTTTTATATAGCTCAAAAAGTATAAAATTCACCTTTTTTTTTTTTTTTTGGTGCAGGGGATTGATGTCCCTCCAAGCTACACCCCCAGCTCTATTTTATTTTTTATTTGGAAACAGAACCTCACTAACTTGCTGAGGCTGGCCACAAACTTGCAATCCTCCTGTCTTAGCCTACAGAGTACTGAGATTACAGGCGTGTACCACCACACTCAAATAAAAGTCACCCTTTTAAAGTACACAATTTATATTTTTTACTATATTCACATAGTTATGCAGCCATCCCTACTAATTCCAGAACATTCCATCACCCAAAAAGAAGTCCTAACCCATTAGCTATCACTCTCCTTCCCTTCTTTCCCCAGTTCCTGGCAGCCACTAATCTACTTTCTTCCTCTGTAGAGTTGCCTATTTTGGAAATTTCGCATAAATTGAATCATACAACGTGGCCTTTTGTATCTGGCTTCTTTCACAAAGCATAATATTAGCACAATTCATCTATGTTATAACATTTACTTCATTCCTTTTTATGGACAGATAATACTCCTTTGTATGGATATACCACATTTGGCTTATTTGGAAATACTTAGATTGTTTTTACTTTTTTGCCATCAGGAATAATGCTGTTCCAAACATCTGCGTACAAGTGTTTGGGTAGATGTATGTTTTCATTTCTGTAGATGTGAAATTCCTGGATCATGTGATAATTTTCTGTTTGACGTTTTGAAAAACTACCAGAATACCATGAGCAATGACTGAGGGTTCTGGTTTTTCCACATCCTCTCCAACATTTACTATAATGTGTGTTTTTTCTTATAGCCACTCTAATGGGATATCACATTCACATTGTGTATGTGCACGCATGTGTGTATGTGTGTGTGCACACGTGTGAGTGTATATGTGTATGTTTTGCTAGGGATTGAACCCAAAAGCACTCTACCTCCAAGCTACACCCTCAGCCCTTTTTATTTTTTGTTTTGAAACAAGGTCTCAATAGGTTGCTTGAAAGTGTCACTGCATTGCTAAGGCTGGCCTCAAACCTGCAATCCTCCTGTCTCAGCCTAAGTACTGGGATTACAGGCATGTGCCAACACACCCAGCTTCATTAGCATTTTTGAATTTCCCTAATTATCACAGTGTTAAGTATCTTTTTACATGCATTTTGACTAATTATATATCTTCCTTGGAGAAATAGCTATCTAAATCCTTTGTTTTTTAATTGGACTGTCTTTTCATGAGCGGTAATATTTCTTTATATATTCTGAATACAAGTCCCTTATTTAATGGCTTGTGAATATTTTCTTCCATCCTGTGAGTTGTGTTTTCATCCTCTTTATGGCATCCCTTAATATATAACTGTTTCTAATTTTGATGAAGTCCTATTTTTCTATTTTTTTCTTCAATCGATTGTCCTAGCTAAGAAAACCTTTTTTTTTTTTTTTTTTTTTTTGATGTCCTAGCTAAGAAACCCTTGCCTACTCTAAGATCACAAAGTTTTACTCCTATGTTTTCTTCTGACAGTTTTATAATTTTTACTTTTACATTTAGGTCTTTGATCTGGTTTTAGTTCATTTGTGAGGTATGATATGAGGCTGGCATTCAACTGCATTCTTTTGCATGTGGCTGTCTGGTTATCAGCCACTGATTATTGAGTGTATGATATGAAACAGCTTTTCATGTACACTGACTAGTTGAATACCTTAAAGAAATATCTATTCAAATTCTTCGCTCATTTTTCTTGGGGTGGGGGCGGGGGACAGGGGGATGGAGCCTTACTATGTTGCACAGTGTCTGGTCTCATTCTTCGGAACTCAAGAGATCCTTTCTCCTTAGCCTCCCAAGTAGCTGGGACTACAAGCATTCACTATGCCCAACCCTTTGCTCACTTTTTAATGGTGATGTGCCAAGTACTAATCTAGATTCTAGGGAAGCGGGATATAAATAAGCCATAGTCATTGCCTCTCAGGGATCTTCTCTTCACAGTGGGAGAATCACACAGAAATAGCAAACAGCACAGTGAGATAATGAGTATATGATGCTGACACTGTGCCTGCCCCTAGAGTTTATATAGTACATGGTACCTTCTCTGATAATAACAATGGCTATTATTATTGTTATTATAAATGTAAATACTGAAGTACACACAACATGCTATGGCAGGAAAGAGTGACTGTTTTTTCCATGTCTTGAGGTTGTGCCAGCCACAACTTCTGGAGCCCAAGAATAGGTGGGGTGTAGGGATACGGTTCTGAAAGGCTCTCTTGAGAGAGGAAGGACCTTAGGTGTGTGTGACATGGAAACAACTGGTTTTCCATGACACGTGTGAGTGTCAGATCAGAACAGGGTTATGTGATCGCTGACCTCTGTCCCAGCCTGTTCCTAAGACAGCATGGCTTCTTCCATGTGTTTGTAGATCTCTATAGGCTCTGGAGGGGATTTTAATTATAAAATATTTCTAAATAGATTACATAGGTACACTGTCTTGTCTTGAATATTATATAAGTAGGCCTTAAAATCTCTATCCCTTGGTAATAACATAGTATATCCTCAAATTGACCTTATAAAGTATAGAGGTGGCTTTTTCATGTGGAAATTATAGTACTCTGTTAAATATAAAAAACTGTTCATTTTTTTAATTCTATCAAACGAATTAGTCATATTAATAATGGGAAGTATTACTAGATTATATGTATTCTGGAGTCCACATTACAAAAATCCAATTATAAGAAGATGATTTTAAGAAATCGCTTTTCCAAGATTTTCCATTACATTAGCTATTTGTTTTGTCATCTGCTGGCACATGTTAGCAAAAAAGTGAGAACAGGTGCCATAAGTTTAAGAAAAATGTGTTGGAAATAAAAAACTTTAAATTGCTTACATTCTAAAAATTAGCATAATTTAATTTAAGCTACAATACAAAACATTTCAATCCTGCTGGGTACAATGCAGTTGTTTCAAAGAAGGATAAATTTAGAACCACTGATGTAGGGTTTAAATCTAAATTTAAACACATAGTATTCTACCAAAAAGCAAAGGAAATGAACCACCCAGGTTTATATTTTATAAACAGGACCAGGAAATGTGTCTACACCACTGAAGAAAACAGGCTGACACGAAGCAGGACTGTTAGATAAGGCTTCAGTGCCGAGGTTAGGACTGAAACCAGTTACTGGGTTTGCAGTCCAGCTCTCCCTCTTACAGGCTGTGCAACTTTGGGTATGTTAATTAACCAATCTGGGTCTCAGTTTTCTCATCTGTAGGATGGTGGTAGTATAACACTCACCTCAGCGGTCATTATGAGGATGAAATAAGTTGAACACACGTCAAGTGTTTTAAGTAGCACTTGGAGCATAGTGAGAGCTCAATAAATGTGAACTGTTATTGTTCAGTAGATAAGCAATAAAAATGAAATATCTGCTGATGCCACATTAGAGCTTACAAGGCTTTTTCACATACCTACTAGGTCATATGAGTTCCACAGTCACTTTATGGGTATACATTGTTGCTAACAAACCACCCCAAAACTTAGAGGCAAAAAATAGCAGCTTTTTTTTTACGGTACTGGGGATTGAACTCAGGGGCATTCTACCTCCGAGCTACACCCCCAGCCCTAGTTTTTTTATTCTTTATTTTGAAACAGGGTCTCACTAAGTTGCAGAGTGCCTCACTAGGTAGCTGAGGCTGGCCTCGAACCCGGATCCTTCGATCTCAGCCTCCCGAATGCTGGGATTACAAGCGTGCGCCACCACGCCGAGCTCTATTTTTTATTCTTTATTTTGAAATAGGGTCTCGCTAAGTTGCGGAGTGCCCCACTAGAGCAGCTATTTTATTATGTGCACAGGTTCTATGAGTCAGGATTTCCAGAAAAGTACAGCAGAAATGGCTTCTCTCAGCTTTACAGTGTCCAGGCTGTTTCTGTAGACAACTTGAAAGGCTGGGAGGGAAAGACGGGCTGGATCAGCTGAGAGTAGCTATGGTGGACAATTATAGGTGTGTTTCAAAACAGATAGTAGAGAGAATTTATTATTATTATTATTATTATTATTATTATTATTATTACTATTTTGTGGGAGGTACTGGAGACTGAACCCAGGAGCATTCTACCTCCAAGCTACATTTTTTGTTTTGAAACAGGATCTCACTAGATTGCTGAGAGTCTTGCTACTTGCTGAGACTGTCCTCAAACCTGGGATCCTCCTATCTCAGCCTTCCAAGTACAAGGATTATAGGCTTACCCCACATAGAAAGGATTTTGACACAAAGAAATGACAAGTGTTGAGGTGATATATTCTACAGTTACCCTGATCTGATCATTACACATCATATAAGTGTATTGAAATATCACACTGTACCTCATAAATATGTATAACTATTATGTGTAAATTAAAATATACAATCATGCTGGGCATAATGGCATACCCTGTGATCCCAATGGTTGGGAGGCTGAAACAGAAGGATCCCAGATTCGAAGCCAGATTCAGCAATTTAGGAAGACCCTCAGCAACTTAGGGAGACCCTATTTCAAAATAAAGTAAAAAATAAAAAGGGCTGGAGGTATAGCTCAGAGGTAGAATGCCTCTGGAATCAAACCCCAGTACCAAAAAATAAATAATAAATAAAAATACAATCACACACCATGATGTTACAGTCAACAACAGACTGCATATTGCCTAGTGATGTTACAATTTATACAACAGTTTGTATAAGTACTAGCTATGATATTCACACAACAATGAAATTACCTAGTCATGCATATCTCAGAACGTCTCCCTATCATTAAGCAGCACACAGCTGTTTATTTTTTTTAAAAAGGCCTAAGATTTGCATTTATAAGAGCTTGCACACAAATTTCATATTTTGAGGAGGTTGTAAGATGAGTTTGGTCCTAATATTGATCAGACAGCAACTTTGTATCATTTTCTCCTAAGGGAAAACTCTGAAGATGTCCCAGATACTTCACCATAACTTTATTTGTCCTCTAGGAAAATCTCACCTGGCCATTGTCCAGCGGGTGAATAATGAGGGAGAAGGGGACCCCTTCTATGAGGTGATGGGCATTGTCACGCTGGAGGACATCATAGAGGAGATCATCAAGTCAGAGATCCTGGATGAAACTGACCTCTACAGTGAGTGCATGGCCTTGGCTCTTCTCCAAGTTCACCTTACTTTCCTCTGAGATTCTGGGGGAGGGTTTGGTTTGATATACAGTGTGAAAAGTGTCAGGACAAGCCCTGTGCATTGGTGTGTGTCAGCGACCTCCGCCAGATGCTGGCATGGCAATATTCCCTGGCTTGCACCACCCTGAGTCACTGGGAAGTGTTTATCAGGAGGAATCCTTTGGGAACAGAGCCAAAACTAGGAAAAGGAGACCTCCCAGGCTTTGAAGGAAAAGAAACTAAAGGAAACAGTGTGCTCAAGAGGGTGCCCAGAGACCTTTCTACTCTTGTTTCTGCCCTCTGTGTTATTTCTGTGTTGTCTCTTTGTCCACCTGGATGCAGACCACAGCATCCCTTTTGGAGTTCCTCTTCTCCCAAGCCATCAGTGAGCAAGGGAGACTGCCATGGCATTGCCCTCTCCACCTAAGCCACGAGCTTAAATGTCTCTCCTTGGATACTGTCCTTCTCCTTGATGCCTTTCAGCACCAACACCCTGGGTTTCTCATTCTCCCCTCTCACTCTGCACCAAGTACCTGCCTGGCTTCTGTCCCCCTCCCCTCATCTTCCTCCCCACTCCCCCTCAGGAACAAGATGGACTCTTCTCTGCAGAAAGTGACTGCTTACCAGGTGTGGTAGTGCACACCTGTAATCCCAGTACATGGGAGGCTGACCCAGGAGGATCATAGGTTTGAGGCCAGCCTGAGACCTTGTTTCAAAATAAAAAATTAGAAAAGGGGTGGGGGTATAGTTTGGAGGTAGAACACCTCTGTTGGGAATGGATGTTCTACCACACTTCCCCAGTACTGCACACATACGCACAAAAGCTTTGCTTTCAAACATTACAAAGGCCTGCTTTGTCTCTCAGATGGGAATGTTTTCTAAAAAGTGGAAGTTCCTGGCCAGGAAGTATTTCCTCCTCAGAATTTCATCTCACAGAGCAGCTGTCCCTTTCTGTCCCTTCGAGTACCTAATTTCAAACCTCTGGCCTTAGTTTTCTAGAAGCAGCCTTTTATTTATTTATTTATTTATTTATTTATTTATTTATTTATTTATTCATTTATTTCTATTTTGTGGTACTGGGGATTGAACCCAGGGGTATTCTACCTCCGAGCTACACCCTCTGTCCTATTTTTTATTCTTTATTTTTGAAACAGGGTCTCACCAAGTTCTGGAGGGCCTTATTAAGTAGCTGAGGCTGGCCATGAACCTGCGATCCTCCTGTCTCAGCCTCCCCAGGTACTGGGATTACAAGGGTGCACCACCACACCCGACTCAAAGCAGGGTTTAAATCAGCAGGTAGAGACCAGGTGAGCCCAGTTCTGAGGAGTGGAGGGGGAAAGAAGCAGAAACACCCTGGGCCTCACCAACCACCTCAATGCCAAGAATTTCAGGCCCTCAAGGTTGCATGACTTTGTATAAGTATTTTCACGCGGACTCTTCTGTTGGAGTCTCATATAACTACATAAGACAAGTAGAAGAGCTATTATTAAATGTTTTTAGTCCCCTTGTATAGATTAAAGCAAACAGAAACTCTAATGTTTAGAAAGGTTGCAAGCTAAGTAAGAGCACCAATCCTAGAACCTGGACTTGTAAATGCCATGCCAGCTTTCCCTCTTGTCTGCTATCCACCACCTAAGGGCAAGTTAACACTGAGAAGATGAGAGCCACCTCTTACCTGCTCTCCCTTATCAGAAGCCTTCCACTCCCTGGGACAGAGATGTTGTAATGTCCTCGATAGTTGGCACTGCAGAAATGTGTACTGTCCCAAAGGATCTGTCTGTCCCCCATGACCCTGGGCGAGCCTCCAAAGACCAACAGTGATTCTGAGATAGCTGCAATCTGTCCTCTGTCACCCTGCAGCTGACAACCGGAAAAAGCAGAGGGTTCCGCACCGGGAGAGGAAGCGGCAAGACTTCTCCTTGTTTAAGCTTTCTGACTCAGAGATGAGAGTGAAGGTCTCACCACAGCTTCTGCTGGCCACACACCGCTTCATGGCCACAGGTAGGTCATTGACCTCAGCCCCAGTCTCTACCCCAGAGCAGTTCCAGCAGACTCTAGAACCATTGCTCCAGGAGCAAGGCTGCCTTCCATAGGATGACAGGATGGCACTCGCTGTCCCAGGCTGATCTCATAGGGGAAGGATTGAGCGTGACTCAATTCTGTTCTACTTAAGAGCTAAAGGAACGTTCCCATTATTGTGCTTTCCCTTCTTTTGCTTGTACCCTTCTTGGAGCCTGAGGCTAACTATCATCCCCTTCGATTTAAGATGCCCCAAAGTATTTGTCCCAGAGGGAAAGGCATTGTCCTACCCAAATAGAACGCCCTGGGTCCAGTACCCTCCAGGGGATGTATAGGCCTGAGAGCTGCAAGTTCTTAAATTAGAAATGGATTGTGAATCTTGGGGCCTTCAGAAAGAAAAGGTAAGAGGATCTAAAGATAAACTCCTTCTTGTGAAGAAGGTAGTTTGTCTTTGAACCCCTGACCCTCTCATCCATTCCTAATTAAAGTGCTGACCTAGATGATCATATTCATCACTAAGCTCAATATTTAATTAACATAGCATATATTTATTGAATATATAATGAGTGCAAGCTAGCGCCACTGTTCTTTAACTACTGGCTAATTTCCCAGAGTAAAACTATTGAATCTGTTTAGTACAGATAAGTATAAATACATAACTATATATTAATATATATGATATCATGATGCTTCACATTATTGACAACTTACTGCTTAAGTAATTATCTATCTCCACTACCTTGAAATTTAATTTCTTCCAAGAAGTGTATGTCATGCAAGTAAGCCAGATTAAATTTTCTCTATTTCATTCCATTATAATATTAATGTTCTTGTTGCCTACATAGCTTAGTTATTCATGCCCAACTTTAAATAAAATCATAGAGAAAATTAATAACAAAATAGACATTTCCAGCCGGGCGTGGTGGCGCACGCTTGTAATCCCAGCATTCGGGAGGCTGAGACCGGAGGATCCGGGTTCGCGGCCAGCCTCAGCTACCTAGTGAGGCACTCCGCAACTTAGTGAGACCCGGTTTCAAAATAAAGAATAAAAAATAGGGCTGGGGGTATAGCTCGGAGGTAGAAGGCCCCTGAGTTCAATCCCCAGTACCGCAAAAAAAAAAAAAAAAAAAAAATAGACATTTCCAAAATGGTGACCTTTATAGCCTGAGATGCTGTCACAGGGACCTAAAGCCCCAGAGGGCATGAGGAAAGCCCTAAGATGCTCACTTGGGCTTAGGATCCCTCACCCCAGGGAACTACAAATGCTCTGCCAGTGCCAGCCTGGTACCAGGAGCATGAAGGGGGCATTTTAGACACAGCCCCAGTTGTTCCCACTCTGACTCCTCCCATTTGCCGCTGCTAGAGTGAGGAAGACATGGAAGGTGCTTATTCCTCCCTGCCTCCCACTGTCCCCTAGAAGTGGAGCCCTTTAAGTCTCTGTACCTTTCGGAGAAGATCCTGCTCCGGCTCCTGAAACATCCCAACGTGATACAGGAGCTGAAGTTTGATGAGAAGAATAAGAAAGCCCCAGAACACTACCTCTACCAGCGCAACCGCCCTGTGGACTACTTTGTGCTGCTTCTACAGGTGAGTAGCTCTGTAAGGGAGCTCCTCATGGCAAGAGGAGGGCATCTGCAGGGTGAAGGGGAATGGTCCTTCAGTGCTGTGACCAAGACCTGGCTGGCTGCCTTTCTGCATGACCCACCGGAGGGGCCTCGGCATAGAAGCCCGATGTTTGGGGAGAGGTAGGCTCTTTCATGGCCTTTATCTGACCACTTGGTGATGTTTGGGATAGGGTACAGTGAGTACCTCTTTAGTTCGGGGGTTCTGCTGCTGAATTTCCAAAACTACTGCCCTGCTGAGTCCTTGATACCTCCTTGTCTCTGTTTGAGTATCCCCTGCAGTGGAACCATCCACTGCCTTCTCAACTTTGGGCAGTTCTTGTTTAAACCTTTTCTTCTGTTGAGCTGAAGTCTCACCATCTCTGGATTCTGCATTGGTTCTTTCTCTGCCCTCTAGAAGCATCTGGGACACATTCATTCTCTGTTCCATGTTCATCCTTTGCAGTCCCTTGAATGTTTTCCATCTTTTGAGAACCAGGAAGGGAGCAAATGACTAAGTGAAAGACGTGCAGCATCTTCCCAGTACTCATATAAGGACAATCACCTCCTGCCTTGGATGTGTGAGTGGGCTTGTCTTAAATAACTGTCATACTGCTGGTGCCCTGTCCTGGCCCTGCCATGAGCTCATCACTGATTCCTTGTCTCTTCCCATCAGAATCTAATGGACCCGAAACACAGAATGGCTTTAAGATCTTGGTAAAGCTCATATTAACTTAGAAATGACCTCCCTTTGTCACAGTCCACCACAGCCTCTCTGCTCTGACAGTTTGACTCACATATATCGTTCCAAATAGTTTCAATAAAATGAACTTTCTTCTCCAAAAATGGAATCACATTTTTCACTATTGGAAATTGAGATGGATCCTGCTACATTGCTCATATAACATAATAAACACATTGAATTCTTTGTCTTTTGCTTAATGAAAAGTTAGTTTTCAAATAAAATGTGAAGGAAATAAAAATAAAAGAGGCTAGGCTTAGAAAATCGAAAGATCTGCCTTCAAAATTAATGTTGCTATTTCCTAATTATCCTTGACCATGTTCATATTTAACCTTGCTAAGCCTTGAAATTGATGCATCTATAAGCTGGTAATAAAAATGGTATGGATCGAGCCGGGCGTGGTGGCGCACGCTTGTAATCCCAGAATTCGGGAGGCTGAGACCTGAGGATCCGGGTTCACGGCCAGCCGCAGCTACCTGAGGCACTCCGCAACTTAGTGAAACTCGGTTTCAAAATAAAGAATAAAAAATAGGGCTGGGGGTGTAGCTCGGAGGTAGAATGCCCCTGAGTTCAATCCCTAGTACCGCAAAAAAAAAAAAAAAATGGTATGGATCCCATGGGGTTGTGGGGCTGACTGTGTGAGAATCCATGCATTACACATGACACAGCCTCAGATCCATAGACACATGCTGTATACTACACATTAGCTGAATTCAACAAGCTTCATTTGAGATTAGATTTTATTTCCATCAGATTTTTATTTAAATGGTCTAGGTGGACATAGTGGCACACACTTGTAATCCCAAGTACCAGACATGCTGAGACAGAAGGATTGCAAGTTCAAGACCAGCCTAGGAAATTTAGCAAAACTTTGTATCAAAATAAAAAATGGTAAGGGTTGGGGATGTAGCTTGCTGGTAGAATGTCCCTGGATTCAACACCCAATGTTGAAAAAAGAAAAAGTTAAATCCCAGATGAAGCCAGTGGGGAAGTTTATGGGTCCCTGGCTTAGCTGTTGCTTGGACCTGTGTCATAAAAGGACCATTATGAAGCAAGAAGAGCTTGGTTATTGAGGAGTGGATGCTGCTTTGTGAACAATGAAGTAATGAATTTACTGCGAAGAGCTACCAAATTTGGAAGTGCTACTTCTGAAACACAAATCTGGACAGAATTAGTACTGCCATGTGATAAGTCCACTTGTCATCCAAGCAGAAGTGCTTAGGTCCTGGTCAGTAGACCTGGAAGTGCTCACACATCCCCTCAGTACACTCCTTCTTTCTCCAGGGTAAAGTGGAAGTGGAGGTTGGTAAGGAAGGCCTTCGCTTCGAGAATGGAGCCTTCACCTACTATGGTGTCCCCGCCATCATGACCACTGCTTGCTCAGGTATTCCAATTTCTAAGCCATAGCCTGGAAGGCAATATTGGGAACAATGGGGTATTGTAGAAAAGTCATCTGGGCTCCTTTTTTGACTCCTATTACAGACCCTAGACAAGCCATTTAACTAACTTCCTTGGCTTTAGTTTCCTCCTCTGCAAAATGAGTATAAGAATTAATTTTCACTCAGAGTTTGTACTTTAAAAATTAAGTTAGAAAAAGCAATCACACTATCAACTATTGGGGGTGGAGAGTGAGATTTTTCAGTATGAAAAGACAACTTTATTTTTGCTTTTTTCTTTTTACCCTTGATTCCTACCCTTTCGTTTGATTTTCTGGTTTTTATGGGGTCAGTTAGTGCTGGGGGGGTGGGTGGAAGTGGAGATTCCCATAAACCGACATGTTTTCTGAATTACCTCTAAACCTCACTGCATCCTTCTGTCCTTAGATAATGATGTGCGGAAGATCGGAAGCCTGACTGGATCCTCTGTCTTTCGTATGTATCTCTCAAACCCCGTCCTCGTCCTCCCCATCATAGTCCTGCCTCAGCCCGCTCTGGGGACCTGGACCAACCACTGTGAGCCTAGGCTGGGCTAATACAAATGCTGGCAGCCTCTTTGTAATACTCTGCCAGGAACACTGCCTCCTGCCAGGTACCCAGATACCATGGGGGCTTCGGTTCTGTGTGTCTGGAATGTTTTCTGTGGCTTCTCTGCTCACATACAAGTAATAAATGGTGGAGGGGAGGGGAGGTTTGTCAGTGGAGGAGCCACTTATTGCCACCTGCCAGGGGGGGAATGTGGGGAGGTGATTTATGTGCTTTGGTGGAGGTTCTGCCTTTCCTTCTCTGGCCTTTACTTGAAAATTCCCGTGTGTCATTATTGTGTCTGTGGCATTTGTCCTCGGTAAGCAGTGACTATGAGATTTGGGGATATGAATCTCAGGCTGGTGCAATATGTTGCTTATCTGCTTCTCTTTCCTCGCTCACCGCCTCTTGGCTGGTGACAAGGTGGCTGCCAGCTGGCCATGCATGCTGCTGGTGGGGGCTGGCACAGGGTTGACGGCTGGTTTGCTCTGTCCCTTCTGTGCTGTACCTTCTTGCGTTTCCTGTGTAGAGTTGTCGCACTCATGTTTGGAGGGCATGGTGTTTTTTGTGATAGAAGTGTGACCCCAAAAGAATTCCTTCTCTAGATTTCCTTTTGATTCATTGGTCTGAGTTTTGCATTGCTTTCAGCTGTTAGCATTTCCGGTGGCAGCTTTAATGCCAAATGGGGTGTTTCCTCTCTTCATAACAAAGGTTGCGTGTAGTCTTTATATTAGGATTTACCAGAGGATCCCAGAGCTTGATACCACAGTCCTTGGAACACAGCAAGGGAGAACTATTTTAAGATAAGAAAAACTAAAGAACTGACTTTCTCCTACCATCTACGCATCCTGGTGTCCTGAAAGCTCACACAGTACAGTGAAATGCAGATTTTTAGGTCCATCCTATTCTGTAATGCAGCCACTCCATATAAAACACGGGGCAATTTATTATGTTTTTGTATTTTGCAGCCCAGCAGATGGCTGAAATGAAGTTTCAGTACCTGCCACACCTAGGGGGTTACAGAACTCGAGTAGAAGGAGATCTCTAAAAAACAAACAAAAAACCATACATTATTTTGTAAACCAGCAAATCTCAATTACAGTTTATGAAGGAAGTGTCAGAACTCAGAATAAGGGCTGGATGGATGGGGGATGGGGTACGGGACTGGGTAAACCTCCATTCTCAAAAGACTTCCACCATCATCCACCATCACATTAGGAATGACTTCTAGGACTCTATATGTTCCTAGAAATGTTGACTCTGCTCTGACTTTTCCAGAAGACAAAAGAGGTGGGAACCTGTGGGGGGAACGGGGGGGGGAGAGAGAGCTTCATAAGGCTCCCCAGCCCACCCAATTTGGATGACCTTCTTTTCTTTAAAAAATATATTTTTAGTAGGAGGAAGATAATATCTGATTTCCTTTTTTTCTTCCTGATTCTAGTTCTTTCTACCAAACCATTTAATTTTACCAGCAAGACAAGAATAAGCTTAACAACACTGATCTCTCCTTTAAAACCAGTTAACTAAATGAAGCACTAAGTTCTCTTCCCCTCCCCATGCTTCTGAGCATCTCCATACATTTTCAGGAAAAAAGAGAAATATTATTTGCCAGTAGGGGTGAAGAGACATTTTCCATCCTCCCTCAAACCTCTCTACTTAGAGGGGAGTTAAGTGTGAAATAAATGCAAAGGCTGCCCACACCCCAGGGCTGTGGGCTCAGCCCAAGCTCCAGCCACCTAGCAGCATCTTTGACTAACCAAGAACCTAAGCTTGTGGGGTGAGAGAGAGCTTCATCCTAAACCACAGGGAATTAAATTCTTATGGGGTCTTGGCCTAGCAAACTCCCTCTGTCCTTGAAGCCAGCTTGCAGCTTAATTAGCCTTTGAGAATGAGAAGTAAGATAAATAGTTTGCCAAACCCCTGGTCGTGTGACCTATACATCAAAGTTGAACTTGAGGTTACAGGGACTCTGGTTTTCCTGGGTGGAGCAATGGAACCAAATTCACACTCTTTTATCTTAGTTCTGATTGCCAGGGAACCAGGAGACCATGGTGAGTAAGCCTGGTTCCCTGGAGGAACCTTGCCTGAGCTCAGGGTTGCCAGAACAGGTGCACACAGAGGTGTGCAGAGGGAAAAGAATATAGCTCCTCTCTGTTTGATGGTGTATACATTTAATTCGAGAAGAGCTGTGGGGGTTCTTGCACTAGTATGTCTTGCAACATTAGAGGTCCATTCAAATATCATTAACATCTCATGTCAGCATTAATGATTATCAGGTAGGTAAAAATCGCCCCCCTCCCACTACCCTGCATAGATAAGTAATTTCATGTTAATCCTGTGGTATAGAAAATAAGGCCACAGAGGTTGCCTATGTCTGTGTGCCCCCACCCACAGATTAGCTTCGTTTGGCTCTTTGGAAGGGACTCTAGGAACAACAGGTAAGACCGAAGACAGATTCCGATGCAGAAACACTTGGTCAGGATTGAGATAGGGAAAGGACTGGAGTGTTGCTCTGCCCTCCACCCTGCCCTGGCTCATGTGATGCCAGCACCATTTCCAACTGAAATGGTAAGAAAAGAAAGAGAAGGAAAGGGGGGCAGAAATAGAGGTGCTTTGGAGCACTTGTATTAGCTAAGAGGCAATCTATTTAATTCATCATGTGGATCCCCGTTAAAACCACTAGAATGCTGCCCTTCCTTTGTTCTGATCCTCTAGCAATGCACAGTTCCTCACCAGCACCAGGAATACAGAAGGAGCATCTAGGAGGCCCAAGAAGGATCCAGCTCCCTCTGGGAATGGCCCTAGCAGGGGCATGTGCTTGGCTTCCAGGCTTCTGAATGTCGGCACTGGTGTCCTCCAGTATACATGGGGCAGCTGGGAAACCCGGTGGGCAAGTGGGGCGGAACTCCTCATATGTTTGGTAGCTCAAGGTTGGTGCTTCAGAGAGAATGCTGCCTATGCGCTCTCCATTGAGCCACTGCCTTTGCTTGTCATTGGCTTCTGATTCCCTGTGAGATTATGGAGCATCTTTTCAGAAGACCTTCAGCAAAGTCCATTTTATTTTCTTATCTTTCTGGAGAGATAAGAGATCTTTATGCACAGATGCAATTCCCATGTTATCAGAAGCTAGATTCCTTTTTGCAGGGAAATGGGATGTTGTGAAGATCCAGGAACAGACTGTCTCACCCACTTTGCTCTGTCTCTCTTCTTTTGTGTTTATCTTCCCCTTTGCTACTCACATATCCTCGGCCCCTGGCTCTTTAGTGCCCGTCTCTGTGTCTCGTACCTTCGCCTTCAGCAGAGGGGACTCTCTGGCAGGCTCCCCAGGTAAACATGCATGGTGTCTTGGGTCTCTGTAAACCCGATGAGGTTTCCAAGAGGCCTTCGGTTTCTCTCTATCCTGCATGAGAACTAGTCTCTCCCAACAGACACTCCCATAACTAGAGCATAGTGTGTTACACATATCAAACTCATTTTTACACACAGCCCAGATGTTGCTGGTTCAATAGCATAATTAATGAATTTTTCCTCCCAGGATGTATCTGCGTAAATACATGGAGAAATGGCAGGGTGAGAGATAGTGTGAGTTTTTTCTCATCATTTGTCTGACTGCAGAGTGGAGGGATAAGGAATAAGCAGGGGGAAAATGGGGAGAAATAATGGAACCCTATGTTTTATTCCTACACATTTTTCTTCCACCTTCTATGTGGCCTCAGCCTTTAGCTAACCACTAATCCATCCCCCTCTTCCTAGTAATGTGTTACATGAGGGTCTTATTTCCTCTGACTCTGCTCATACAAAGGATGCTATGTGTAAAATTTTAAATACAACTTTTCATTAGGTCTAGCCTCTCATGTTAACTAAATTAAAATTTCTGGGTTTTTTTTTTTCTTTCTTTCTTTTTGTTGGGGGGGGGTGGCCAGGGAGAGTGGTAGGGGGGTACTAGGGATTGAACCCAGGGGCACTCTGCCTCCAAGCTACACCCCTGGTCCTATTTTATTTTTAATTTTGAACAGGGTCTCACTAAGTTGCTGAGGGCCTCACTGAGTTTCTGAGTCTGGCTTTGAACCTGCGGTTTGGTTCTCCTATCTCAGCATCCTAAGTACCAGGATTCCAGACATGCACTACTATGCTTCATAGAGGTATGCAGTAACTCAATGGCTAGATAGAATGAAATAAATCTGAGCAAGCACCAATTTGCTATTATGTTGTTTTCATCTCTAGAGGTTGATCTCTTGGGCTCATAGAGCAAGAAATGACCGGTGCAAGAATTTACTTGTTAAATTACCCTGCAGTTAAAACAGTATGATTTTCCATAGCCTTTCCATCTGTATTCCTTATCCCAATGTGCCCCACCATATCCTCAGTCATTAAGAATCCACCTATGTTTTGCTATCTGGATAATAATTGACCCTCACACTGAAAAGGACTATGTCCTGAGACCTCAAACCCCCATATCTGCAACCTCAGAAGTATTTGTGTTGACTTTTCTCTTCTCCCAAATCACATTTTTCCACCCAAAACCATCTGGTTCCCATGTTTATCTGTTCAACACAAGTTAACCACCTTCTCAAATTTCACCAAAGTGTTCTCGTTCTCTCTCTCTCTCTCTCTCTCTCTCTCTCTCTCTCTCTCTCTCTCTCTCTCAATGGTGATTTTCCACTAAGAAATAAAGTTTTCCATGCTCATGCCTTCATGATGAATACAAGATAGTTCAGTGGATGTGAGATGCCAATCTGGCCCCCTCATCAGCTAAGTGGTCTACTCTTGCATGCCAGCAAAATTAGAAATGGCCACATCATGGAACTTCAAGATCCTTCACATGCAGTGAATCTTGGGGAATGCCAAGAGTGTGCTGTGAATGTTCTGCAGAAAGGGAAGATGCATATTTTTAAAATATTTTTTCAACTAAAGGGATCAAAGCAGGAATATATTTTCCATTTTTTAATGTGCTTTTATTGGTGCATTATGGTCTCACATCATAATGTATATCATGTTGACATTGACATACATGCACACAGCACTTGGTATATTTTCCATTTTATATTAACCTTCAGTTAACCAGATGACCTGGTTAATTTTAAATTCTCAGTTTAAGGAAGGTTAATTCTAGTTCATCAGTATTTCTTATGACAACTTCATGGCAACCCAGTGTCAGACAGATATTAAAGTGACTCATTCTTGCTGTATCGTCTCCCCAAAGAGGGGCTGACACTTCTGTTCCAACTCTGGCTGGTACCAGAAGCCCCCAAGATTTCTTTCAACCCTCCTCCCATTCTCCATGACTGTGGGTGTTCAACCCAGCAGGAAACCCACTGATATAGAAGTGAAATCGAGGCCAGCCTTTTCAAACTCTTGGTTAACCCTGCAGGGTAGAGCAGTGCTGGGTATAACAGGAGAAAAGGAGAGGTAGGGAGTGCCTAGCTTCTCCTTGGGCTCTTTCCTCCCCACCTTCTTTTGTCTGGTCTCTATCTATAGTTAACTACCTAGCCTTCCCAGTGACCTGCACTATGGAATTACCTCTGTCACTTGGTTCTGTTCCATATTACCAAAGAAGAAGTCTCAGAGGCCTTGGATTCTGTGGGGTAAAGTCCACTTCTGGCCCCATCCTTGATTTCTGATCCAGAACTAGAAATTTTTTTTTTTTTTAGTGCTGGAAATTGAACCCAGGGTCATTCTACCTCTGAGCTACATCCCAGACCTATTTTATTTTTTATTTTGAAACAGGATCTCACTAAGTTGTAGAGGGCCTCACTACTTGCTGAGGCTGGCCACAAACCTGACATCCTCCTGTCTCAGCCTCCCAGGTACTGAGATTATAGGCATGTGCCACCACACCCAATATATATTAAGTCTTAGCCCCAGCTACACAGAGAAAAAAATAAATACTAGAAATTAATAAATTCCTTAGGTTTAAAAGGAAAGCTGTTATTATTTTATTTGACCCTCCACATTCACCTTGGGAGATAGGAATTATTCTTGGAAAACAGTAAGGAAACAGATACTGAGAAATTAAGCCATTGGGTTAGTGTTACATGTGTAGTGAGTAGATAGAGGGATGAAAGCTGGAATCCAAGTCTTTTAGATCCTGCTCTCCTGTTGCCCCGGACCTTGCTGCACCTCTGAATGCTGGCATTTTGCTTCCCCTAGAGGGTTGTGACTAATTTACACTAGCCATGCTAATGAATATGCTACTTCACACTGGTCCTTGCACCAAATACTGCAAAAATATTGAGCATGTAATTGCAAACCATTATCCATATGGCGTTCTTTTCTATTTGAACCTTAGTTTGTGATAAGGAGAGAAGAGTGTTTTGTAGATTACCTCCTGAGTATGCTGTAATTAGCCAACTTTGCAGTTGCTTTTATTTAAAAATGAAAATTTCTTTTTTTTTTTTTCAAGCTATACCCCCAGCCCTATTTTTTATTCTTTATTTTTTTAAAACCGGGTCTCACTAAGTTGTGGAGTGCCTCACTAGGTAGCTGAGGCTGGCCGCGAACCCGGATCCTCCGGTCTCAGCCTCCCGAATGCTGGGATTACAAGCGTGCGCCACCACGCCCGGCGAAAATTTCTGATTGGTTATCATTTCTTCTCCCCAGACTTATTCTTTCTTTCTTCTCCTGATGGTGGAGATAATGTTGACTTTCCCACAAAATTTCAAATTCACAAAAACCCAGAGACAGGAGAGATGTCGAAACGAAGGGTTCTTTTTTACAGTTGTACATCTATAATGTGCTAAGATCAAAGACAATGGAATTCTCTCCCAGAATATACAGGGAGTCCCTAAAAATAATCTTTCTACTTTGCAAAATATGGCAAGTGGAAATATTCCTTTGGGTTAGCTCTTGCATAGTAAACATTTGGGAACCATTAGAGCTCCGTGTAATGTGAGCGAGTTCATCTGGGATCGTAACTTGGACTGACTCGCAGAGTTCACGTTGAGCTTTGACAGAGGGCTGGCTTTGGGCATTTGGTTGTCTGATGTTGAAAACTACCACAGAATGAAGCATTTTCGTAATCCGAGTTTGTACTCTTATAAGCCTATGTAAACTCCCCCATCCAATTTGGAAAACACAGATGGCCCGTGGCACAATGACCATGACCAACAGAAGCTGTTTCCCCCTCATCCCTCACTGATACTCCAAAAGATGTAGACAGGCAGCCACTGAGTCCTCTTTCTTCCTCAAATTCCCACTCCCAATTTTGTGTCTCGGGTCCTGTTTCCTGGATAGGGTTGTAAAGACTGCATGAATAAAGGTGTCTCAAGTGAAGCAAGCCAGAGCTGTAAGTTTTGGGGGCCCTGGCCTATTAGTGCAGAGTGAGAGATTCCATCCAGCCTCCAGTACAGTGTGAAATCCTCTTTCACATCCTCCCTCCCCCTCCCAATTTTACCCAGTGTTTTCTTCATCCAGCCTTAGTAACTCCAAGATACCAACCCAGAAACATCTCTTGCAGACTGACTACTCAAAGGCCACAGGAATGAAGTCTGCCAAACTTCCCCATAGCAACTGGGGGTCCAGAGTGGAAAACCCTGCTTCCTACCACCCAGTCACACCAGTGCCATCCTGGAGATATGTAGGAGCAGGCGTATGCCAGGAACATATTGGTTGCCTGGCCTACCTCCTATTGACATGTCCTGCCGTTGGTTTTATACATCGCTGTTTGATCTGTCTCCTTGCAGACCTCTGCAAGAATTTTCCTTATTGTTTCACTCCCCCAAGCTGTGCCTCCGTGCTCTTAGGAAATGCCAAGGGGAATTATACAACTTGAACTAGTTTGCCATGCTGCTGGGACACTCGTCTGTTACTGATTTCTTCTCTTTTTTTTTATTAAAAGCATTTCCATTTTGCTTGCTTGGAGACTTCTGAGTGCATGTGCACAATTACAAACTGCCGAGTCATCAGCATCCTACCTATTGAGGAATGTCAGGCTCTGGGACACAAAACATTGATCTTGCACAGCACTCGGATGAGTTGGGGCTTTGTCACTAAATAAGGGTTCCTTTTTCTTTTAAAAATTGCTTTAGAGACCCAACCTGGAACATTCTACCCCTAAGCTACATCCCCAGCCCTATAATATATTTTGTTTTGAAACAGGGTCTCGCTAAGTTGCTCAGGGCTTCATACTAAGTTGCTGAGGCTTGCCTTGAACCTGTAGTCCTCCTGTCTCAGCCTCCCAAGTACTGGGATTAGAGGCATGTGCCACCATGCCTGGCTAGACCCAACCTTTGTCAGACAGTTGTATCTTTTTTTTTTTTTTTTTTTTTTTTTTTTTTTTTTTTTTTTTTTTTTTTTTTTTTTTTTTTTTTTTTTTTTTTTTTTTTTTTTTTTTTTTTTTTTTTTT
>PVLC010015023.1:0-29710 GCA_004027655.1 Graphiurus murinus
AAAAAAAAAAAAAAAAAAAAAAAAAAAAAAAAAAAAAAAAAAAAAAAAAAAAAAAAAAAAAAAAAAAAAAAAAAAAAAAAAAAAAAAAAAAAAAAAAAAGAACAGAAATAAATAAAAATAGAATAGTTTAATGCAACCAGAACAAAGATGAAAAACATGTTAACTACTGCACTAGAGCGGGCGGGGGTGGAGGGGAAATTGAAGGCAGAAGGGACTTGTGTTTTAGAATCAAACTTATTCTACACAGTGACCAGGGCTGAAATGGAAGTGTTTGCCAGAGGCTTCTAGAGATAAAGAAAGACTCCTGCAGAAAATGTTCCAGATCCCAGGAAGACAACAGCACAAATTCAATAATATCATGTCCTTGTTTAATTGTTGTACATAATATGTGTTGCAAAATATAACCCTGAGGCAAACAGCAAAAACATAGTTTGGTTGTACTTCGTTCTTTCTCTTGACTGACTGCTTTAAAAATCCTGACTATAAAGAAAATTTTATTGCCTGCCTCCCTCCCTCCCTTCCTCCCTCCCTCTTTCTTTCCTCCCTTTCTCTCTCTCTTTCTTTTTGTTCTTTCTTTCATTCTTTCACTAGGGATTAAACCCAGGAACACTATATCACTGAGCTTTGCCCCCCCCAGCCCCTTTATCTTTTTATTTTGAGACAGGGTCTCACTAAATTGCCCAATCTGACCTCAAACTGGCCATCCTCTCATCTCAGCCTTCCAAATAGATTGAGATTGCAGGTGCCCACCATACCATAAAGTTCATCTGTTATGCTATTCAAATTAAATGGCTGTTATGGTCAGGTACAGAATGACCCCTGTAGAGCTCAGTGTTGGTCTAGTTAAGCCATGGAGGTTAGTATCATGACATATATAGTGTATGGCCTTGGGTATTATACATGATCCCTGATTGCCTTGCTTGCTCTCTCTGGCTTCTGGCCTCTGTGGTGGGAGAGTAGCGTCTTGCTCTCTCCCTCTCTTCATTTTCTCCACCATGTCCTGAACTATAGATCCTAGCCTCACATTGACTGAACCCAGAATCTAAAAAAAAAAAAAAAAAAAAAAATGTTCCTTCCTCTTAAGTTGTGTTAGTCATATTAGATTATAGCAGTGAGAATGTTGACCAAGACAATGGCCATGGGTGCACTGGGTGCAGGCCAGACTTTGGAGGTTGAAGGATCCCACATGACAGAGCTTGAAGCCCTCTTCCCCTTTCTACCTACAGCTGTCTGACTGTTTCCATCAGGAACTTGTGGAAACTCTCAGGAAGTGCTGCTGGTACAGGGCCACACTCAGTCCACTGGGTTCACTCTCTTCTGGCCGAGGGGTCCTCACTGGGCAAGGGGTCACCTACAAGCTGCACCTGCAAGTCAGACTAGAAGACTCTCTGTCCTGGGCAGGGCTCAGCCCTCTTCCAGCGGCAAGGACTGGTATGCTCTGCCTGCACTTAACAAGGGCCTCTCTATTGTTTGTCTGTATGCATGTGACTTCAAATTCCATGTTAAATGTCCTTGTCACTTAAGTTCTGGGGCTTTGCCCAAATATAGCCATGTTTCTATGATGAAACAAATCTGCATCTTTCTATACTTTTGGGTTTTCCCCAGCTCACTGTGTGACTTTAGCATAGTCAATGAACTCCTCCACTTTTCCATTTCTCATCTATTATGCGCAACATATGACCAATAACCAGTAAATAATAATACCTCGAACTTTATCCTTCTAGGAAACATAAAGTGCTTCCTGAAGTCTACCTAGTACCCTTCACAAACCCGAGTAAGGAAGGTTTTGTTGTTTATATTGTGTTTGCATTTGGATTCTACCTTATAGGTGCAGATTCCAAGGCATAACTTTGTTTAAATATATTTTAGGATCATCTGTTATATATTCTTGGCAGTATGTTCTTAAAGCCTCTAGTTGTGCTCTTCTGGCCCATGCTGTTTAAATCAAGTTGCATGGCTAAAGTGCTTAGCATTATTATCTAGAAGTAGTCAACCACTTTAGTAATTACCAATAAAAATCAGAGACCCAGCCTCTCGTGATTTTAGCAGATGTTAGGAAAGATATTTCATATCAAGCATAGGTTCCGCCCCTGTTACTGAAATTTAGCAGTTCCCATGGGTGAGGGCCTGGCAGGGCACTCAGAACAGACTCTGCTGCCACAGCACCCAAAGCCAAACTGCCTGAAGAGCCAGAGAAGCACGCGGTTCAAGACAGGAACATGAGAAGTGACTTTGCCAAGGTACAAAGGTCTGAGCAAGACGCTCAGGAGCCAAGACTCTTGAGTGCAAACAGCCAGGCAGAAGGCCTCCCAGGAACAGGGTGTTCTGCTGTGTTTCCAGCATCCCCTGCCTCTGGCAGGGAACACCTCTTCCCCAGGGCTCACCTCTGGGAAGATGACAGATTAGACCTTGGAAACAGCAGCAAGATTACCCCCCAAATTACACTGCCACATATTGAAAAAGGAATATCTTTAAATTTCAGAGCAGCTATCCTCGAGGGACCAATGACATCATCAATTTTCCCTCCCCTAGACCTAGAGTCCAATACTTTTTATTATCTAAATACACCTGTTAGTCGGGCATGGTGGCACACACTTGTAATCCCAATACTTGTGAGGCTGAGACAGAAGGATCGCAGGTTCAAGGCCAGCCTCCGGAACTTAGCAAGACCTTCGGGCTGGGGGTATAATTCGGAGGTAGATGCTTCTGGGTTCAATCTCCAGCACCACAAGTAAATAAGTAAATAAATAAACCTATTAGGTCCTATGAGTTACCTATTGGATGACCAACACCTAGTGAAATTTATAATTCCTATTAATATAGTAAACCAGGATTACAAAGGAGGAAGGAAGATAAGAAGAGAATGACAAATGAAGCAAAGCAAGAAGAAAGCAGAAATAAATCATAGTGCGGCATATAGCATTAGGCCATAAAACAAAGGACTAGATGAAAGCAAGCCTAGGTTCTTCCCCTAACATATTTCAAACTGAAATTTGAAATGTGTAAGTACATTTGATATGAGAGCAGAATAGGTCTTTTTTCTTTTTTTCTTACTTTTAGTTGCCTTTTTCTTTCAGTGTTTCAGCCTAATACTTAGAAGATGACATTGAGAAATTCTTAATGGCTATGGTCTGACAATTTGTGTGCTACAGCTTTCAGGAATAAAAATATGAACATTGTCAGTAAAGTGTATTCACTTCCTTAATTTCTCATTTCAAACCTTACTTCCTAGCTATGTCTCCCAAAAGGTATTCTGAACAGATGAGGCTGAGAAAGAAAAGAGGAAGAAAAAAAATGTTTCCTTAGCTTTGGAAACATAAGAAAGAAAATTTCAAGTAATAATATCTTATGAGTTCTCAAGATATTTGGGGTACTCTCTTGGGTCTATTCCTCTGAAAATGTCCAGTCCAGAGGACTTTGTAAAGTCACAGACAGTAAACTAAGAAAGAGAAGAGTAAAATGATTGACTTGATGTCATAAATCAGTTCCAAAGATTTTAAGCTCTGTAACTGAAAAAAAAAAAAAAAAGAAGAAAGAAAGAAAGGAAAAAAGGCATAATCTATTCAGGTTACTGTTTTCCCAACACAACAGCTTTGAACTTGGCAATATCTTTCACCTGAGGAGGCAAGTGCCAACAAGGACATTCATGTCACACTCCACAGAAGCAAGCTTTGTGAGTACAGGATGCAGATGTGGCTACCTGCATTACAGAAGAGCCACCTGGTAACCTCCCAGGAATGCAAGCATCTTGTCTCCTAGCTGCTATGTTTCTGGTTTTGTAACATCCTCCCACAGTGTGACTATGGACATGAATGTTATCATCCTAAAATCTCCACCTTTCCTTAGCCCATTAGGAAATTCTCAGGAGTCAGTTAACATACAAAGGAATAAAGCATATAAAATATAATTTTGCATAGTATCACTACTATTATTTACCTAGAGAGAGATCATAGGCAGTTCTTAACATTAAACGAAAAACTTCCTTTTCTTTTTCTTGGTTGACAGAAGGAGGGAAAATCAGAGTAAATGGCCTTTTCACCAGAGCTTAATAGCAAATTAAAATGTGTGTGTGGCTGTATGACTCATTTCTGCTTTCATATTTTAACAGACTCCTGGAAACTCCAGAGTTTCACTTTTGTTTTAGCTCAGTTTCGTTTTCCGGTTTTCGAGGTATCAAGGTTAAAATCATCCATTGAAATTGCAGTCCTAAATGGGTGTGGTGGGGCACACCTATAATCCTAGTACTTGAGAGGGCGAGACCGGAAGATCTTGGGTTCAAGTCCAGCATATGGTAAATTAGCAAGACTGTTTCAAAATAAAAAGGGCTGGGGCTATAGCTCAGAAGTAGAACCCATCCTCTGTTCCATTCCTAGTACCATAAAAATACAAAATAAATTGTAACCCCAATGACTTCCAAGTGTGGTTTTCCTATACTTGTCATTGAGTATTGTAGAGATAAAATGTAAACTCATAACTTCTGCAAAACAGCTCTTAACAGAATTTCTTGCATATACTTAATCTATAGTGTTTACTGCATTAATGAAACTCTTCCCTGACTTACTCCCCAAACACACTTTCTGATGATTCACAGTCTGGTGGGGTGAGATTTCCCACTCCTTGACAGATAGACAAAAGATCTAAATCCTCACATTTTAACAGGAGGACCAGGACTAGAACTAGTTTACTAACTCCAGAGAAAGCGTTTTCATAATTTTTTCCTCCAAAAACATTCTTTCTTGAAGTAAATAAAAATTTTTAATCATAATTAGACATCCTTCAAAGCATATTTGGGACAAATAACAGTAATCGTAAAGGTCTTACAGTAAAACCTTATGGAAACTGCAGAACACCTTAACCCTGAATTGAATGTGTTCCTTCCAAAGGACACCACTAGAGGGCAGTGCACTCTTCAGAACGGATAGGTGCTCCTGGGTTTAAATGAGAACCTACAATGTTTGGCATACTTATTTACAACTTTAAATCAAAAAGAATGCTTAAACAGTGCAGGCCCAGTACCCTTTTTGTCTGTGGGGGAGAAAGCATCTTCCCTCCCTTTCCAAGCATGGAGGCTCTAATAATTTAATAATAAAAGGAACTTGAAACTCAATTTATAATACTGTGATGGGGTGTGGACTGTACCCCCAAAAATGAAATAAATTAATAAAAGTCCAGGTTCTTGATATTGTGAAAAAAAGAATTTTAACACATACCAATTACAACATCTGGCAGGTTTATTCTTCAGGAACAGGTCAGGGAGAGGAAAACTGGGGTGTAGGAACAAGACGGGGAGTGCAGAAAGAAATTCCCGACCACCGATTCTTATGGCATGCTTCCCGGTCCAGGGCAAGAGTCCAAGAGAGAGAGAGACACGTGGATTCCAGGGGGTATAGGAGAGGGCGGGGTCCTTCCAGCCCCTCACTCTCAGTTTCCAAGATTTTCATAGGTTGAGTTCCAGGTGAGATTTTGGCTCCTCCTCTTTCCAGGTGTGTGCGGGTAGGTCTCAGGTGGGCGGTGGGCTGGGCTGTAGTTTCTCTTGGGCCGAACCAAAATTTTCTTTTTAAGGGGTGGACAACACTCTCCGGATTTTTAAAAAGGCTAAAAACTATATTTCTATGAATTTTCCCGATACCTCTTTTCTACCTAACATTCACACTTCTAAGCTACCTCATCAATACCATCCTAACACTCTGAAGCAAAACATGTATTCCTGGACTGGAGATGTAGCTCAGTGGCAGAGCACTTACTTAGCACTTATGAGGACCTGGGTTCAATTCCCAGTTCCACAAAACAAACAAAAAATATTAGTAAAGGCGAAGCAAAGAACAGAAGAGGACAGAATGTTAACAGAGAGTTACTGCTGGCTAAGTATTGCTGTAATCAGAAAGAGGCGTAGCAGGAGCCAAGCCCTAGGGGTGGACAAGGGACAGCTTCAAAGGGCCCTGCATGCCAAGAAAGGAGGTTCAACTTCTTCTGGGAGACTCAGAATGGCGTTATCAGAGGGGAAAGGGCCTGACTGGCACTCAATATGGAGCCTTCACATATCTCTAGAGAAAGCAGAAAGGAAGGGACAAGTCTAGAAAATAGAAGCCAGATAGAAGGCTGTAGTATGGGTCCAATAAAGAGAAGGTGCCCTGAGATAGGGTGTCAGCAGTGGGAGTGGAGTTGTTTTTTTGTTTTGTTTTGTTTTTGGGGTGTGTGTGTGTGTGTGTGTGTGTGTGTGTGTGTGTGTGTTACTGGGGATTGAACCCAGGGGCATTCTACTTCCCAGCTATACCCCCAGCCCCATTTTTTAAAATTATTTTTATTTTGAAACAGGGTCTCACTAAGTAGCAGAGGACCTCACTAAGTAGCTGAGGCTGGCCACACACCTGTTATCCTCCTGTTTCAGCCTCCTAAGTACTGGGATTACAAGCATGCGCCACCATGCCTGGCTTTCCATTTAGTATTTTAAGAATAGATTCTGAAATATTTGGAGAGTGCTCAAGCGAAGGTGCCTAGCAGGCAAAGGAACGGTTGACTCTGAAGCTTGGAGGAGGGATCTGAATTGGGAATTGAATGAGAGAGAGAGAGTCATTAACACCCAGGTGGTAGTTGAAATGCTGAGTGTGGCTAAACTCACCCAAGAAGAGTGTCAGCAAGGGGAAGAGCAGTGGGCTGAAAAGACACCTGGGTAAGGAACGCCGGCATGTGAGTGGTGGGTGAAGGGAGGGTGCACACGATGAGGAGGAACAGACACAAGTGAGACAAACCGAGAGAGGATTCAACCATCAGGGGCAGTGGAGCACATCATTAACACTGCCAGATGCACTAGAGATGCACAGCAAGACAAGCATTGTTAAAGCTTTAACAAGAACAGAAGCCAGATTGCCAGGGGTGCAGGGTGAATGAATAGCAAATGAGTGGTCATGGTGGGAATAGGTTATTCTCTTAAAATGTTTGGATGAAATAGAAGAGATGGGATGTTCTCAGGGAGACATGTGGGTCAAAGGTAGATTTCTTTTTTAATGAATGGGAGGGAGGTGAATAAGTTTACAGTCTGAAGGGTACACATCCCTGTGTGAGGAAAGGTTGATGTTTCAAGAGGGAGGGTGATGGTGAAGCCTGGTCTTTACATGCATAACTGGAGTCATCTTGGAACAAAAGGGGGCACCAAATCATCTAGAACTGGAGAAAGATAATGGGGAGAGGGTGGATGCATCTCAGTGTTTAAGTATGGAAAGGCAAGAAATTGAAGGAGCTCATACTCAATTGCCTCTATAGCAGGGTAATTTGCTGAGATATAATATGTGTGTGTGTGGCGGGGGGGGGGGCGGGGGGAGTCCTGGGGATTGAACTCAGGAGTGTTATACTTCCAGTCTATATTCCCAGCCCTTTTTTTATTTTTTGTTTTGAAATAGGGTCTTACTAGGTTGCAGAGAGCCTTGCTAAGTTGCTGAGGCTGACCTTCAACTTGTCATCCTCCTGTCTCAGCATCTTAGGTTCTGAGATTACAGGTATGCACCACCATAGATGAGATAGAATTTTTTAAAAAGATTACTCTTATTACTATAGTAGAGTTACCCATAAAGCCATTGTGTTGAGAGCTCCTGGCCTTGTATCTAAAAGTGAAGATGAGTTTTGGGCTTTGGGGTGGAAATGGGTTTTTGAGACGCCCAGATGACAGTTCCCTCCTAGGCTTTTGTTTCAAGTGTTATTTAATCAGAATTCTGCTTGTAGCATCCCTTGATATGCCTCCAATGTGACTGTGTCCATACCTACCTGAGGAGAGAGAGCTGGCATTGCAGTTGGTGGACGTGAGTGACAGGACCCTGGGGGTAGATGACTTTTCTGGACAGGGAAAGTGGCCAGTGGTAGCATGTGTACAAGTTGCTGAAAGCCAGGCTCTTCTAGGGCAGTTCCCTGAGGATGGCAGGATCTTGGATGGGCTGGCATATGGATGTGAGAGGCTCTGAGCTCCCCAGTCAGGAGAATCAAGCCACCTTGCCCAAGATGCACCAAAGATGGAGTAGGAGTGGGTGGGTGTGGGTGGTGCCGCCAGACTCCGAGTGGAGTCTGGCCCACATAGTAAACAACCCAGCAGCGACTGTGACAGACTGGAGAAGGGAGGTCTCTCCTCCAATGTTCTGGGCTATTCTTTAGGGATGCCAGACCCTGGAGAGTAGGGCCTGATACTGATACTGGGCATTGCCACTCTGAAGAGAAAACTTTGAACTTGAATTAAAAAAAGAAAAAAAAAAAAACTGTGCGATATGACATTTCTTGCACCTGAGTATGGTGGAGAGCCATCATCCTTAATATACCTCAATTTTCTTGACAGAGTAGGTATCAAGTTGGCTAAGAGTGAGAAGGTATGGAGTGGATGTTGAAATGAGGATTTTAAATCCATAAAATCATTTTATAAATATAGAGCCTTTACCCAGAAAAGGACCACATTTTTTCTCTCATATGTGAAAACTAGATTAAGAAAAAATAAAAAAAGGAAAAGAGGGACTTGTGTAAATTAGGAGAGATACCCATAGAGTAGTGGAAGAGGACTGGGAGAGAGAGAAGGGAAAGAAAAGAGAAAATATTGGGAAGGAAACAGACCAAATAATGTTATGTGCATATAAGAATATATCACTATGAATCTCACTATCATGTACAATTACAATGTATCAATAAAAATTTTTTAAATAGAATAATTCTATTAAAATTCAAAGATGATAAATAAATGTATATATATAAATAAATGTTGGGAAGATGGGCATGGTAGCACATGCTTGTAATCTCAGTACTTGAGAGGCTGAGACAGAAGGATTGCAGGTTTGAGGACAGCCTCAGCAAGAAATGACGCTCATCAACCTAGCAAATCCCTGTTTCCAACTAAAAATAAAATAGGGCTGAGAGTATAGCTCAGAGATAGAATCCCCCTGGGCTCAATCCCCAGTGCCACAAAAAATAAAATTATAAATTAAATAAATAAATGCTGGGGTTTGGAGGACTAAACCAAGGGGCATTCTCTGAGCTATACTCCCAGCCCTTTTAATATTTTATTTTTGAAACAGGGTTTCATTGAGTTACCATGCTGCCCTTGAAAATGAGATCCTCCTATCTCAGCCTCCCAAGTACTGGGATTAGAGGTGTGTGCCACACCTGAACTATTCAGATTTAGGAAATCAAAGAATGTGATGTCGGAAAGTACCTGCTCACTCTAGCTGAGGCTCAGCTGTACCCCTAGCATGCACATCTTACAGGCAAGAGTAAGTAAAGCTCGAAGAGGCTGAGTATTACACAGGGCCATACAGCTTATCAGAGCTTTGTCCTGCGCACTCTCTCTTTCTCTCATCCTACCTCAGTTAAAAAAGACACTTTTTCTAGCAGAGCCCACCAGAAGCATCACAGAGCCTAGTATACTTCCCCCCTCTCTGCTGCTACTCCATACAGAGGCTTCCTAGACTTCAGGTCTCACCACTAAAAGCTTGGGAAGCTCACCTGCCTTCCCTCCAACCACGGGAAGAAGGCACCTGAGTTTTATACCTGGTCTCTGACCCCACCTGACACGAGGGCGCTGCCCCAGCTAGAACCAGGAGGCTGCTGGTTTCAATTTGCACTGTGCAGGAAAGGAGACAGGAGAACTGAGATGGCCTGTGGGCTCTCGTTCCTTTCCATTCACCTGCTTACACAGAAGGAAGCTGAGGCCTCCAGCAGCAGGTGGGCCAGCCACCCAGGGTATCTAAATCAACAGGAAAAGTCTGCTCATTCCATTTTTTCATTTTTCCCTAAGCCTCTTTTCCAAACACATAGCTTCTCATTTGACTATGCAGAGAACAGCAAATGCCTCCTTATTAAAACCTCCACTAAGAACACCTTGTACCGGTCACTCTAACTCTGGCACATACCGAGTCCTGGAAGTACACACAGAGGCTGAGGAGCCCTGAACTCCTGGCCCCTGCAAACTGGGTCACTGCTTCATGTTGAGGAAGAAGGAGGGGACAGGCAAAATCTGCACTTAGCTGATGGGATATTAATGGAATCAAGGAATATCAAGGAGAGAAACTATAAAAAGACTAGAAGCTGGGCATGGTGGCACACACTTGTAATCCCAACATTTGGGAGGCTGAGACTGGAGGATCTGGGTTCGCGGCCAGCCTTAGCTACCTAGTGAGGTACTTCGCAACTTAGGGAGACCCTGTTTCAAAATAAAGAATAAAAAATAGGGCTGGGGGTATAGCTAGAAGGTAGAAGACCCCTGAGTTCAATCCCCAGTACTGCAAAAAAAAAAAAAAAAGACTAGGACTTCTCCTATAAAATTGACAGCTGAAGCCCCAGAACCTTCAGCAAAGGCAAAAGCAACCAGAGTAGAAATCAGCATGCCCAGCGATAAGGGCCAAAAGGAAACCAGGTGGCTGGAGCTGAAGGTAGAGATTTATCCAAGCCAGGATCCCAAGGTGGGTGTGAGAAAACAGGGCCGGCTGTTTAGACACCTTAACAGCAAATCCAGTCCTTATTAGGAGGCCACGGGACTCCCCAGCAGGTATTTGCCGAGCTGCTCAGGACCTTAAACAGTGTCACTGGTGTGAAGTGTGAGCTAAACAATTTTCCTCAATAAAACCACTCCATTTTTTCCCATTCTTAGATTCCCATGCTGTTGCTCTGTCCCCAAGCCTGGATTCATACCTCAGTTGCCAGGACCCATAAGACCAGGTTCTCTCCAAAGGAGGCACAAGTATTCTGGATGCAAAATGATTTTAAGAGTACACAATCATCTTCATCTTAATAATTATGTTTATTGGCATCCCCACCCACTACTGATAATAAGCAATGCTAGCTGTCTGTTTATGATTAAATGATGAATTCAAGTTGGAAAAAAAAAATTCTGAGTTGATTGGAAGAAAACTACCCCAGCAAAATTAACAAAGGTTATACGCAATAGCTGTCTATCTGGGAAACACTGCCAGGATACTCCCAGACAAGGAGTGATGCCAGCTGCAGAGTCAGCCCTGTCTCACCACGAGTGTGAATGGGAAAAGGCTGAAAAACTGTGTGATAAATGGTGTGAATTCTCTTACTGTGTGTGGATACCCGGAAGGCTGGTTGTTTAGGTTTGTTGTGTGTTTGTGGGATAGGGGGTGCTTTCTTATTAATCTCTCATCTAAACTTCTCTGACAGGCATATTTTACTTTCCTACTTTGCAGTGTGGGGACTCTGAGGCCTCCTTTATCCCAGATTACTTCCAGGGCCAGTGATTAGGTGAGCCAGCCGAGGAGGCTGCTGACTCCTAGCAAAGGCCTCCTACAGAAGGATCAGTGAAGCGTCAGGAGGGACCATGCCACCTCCTGCCAGTGACAAGTTGACTGCGTGACACAAAATAAGCTTCGGCCCACAAATGATTATATCCCCACTTTCCTCTTTATCTCTCCATCATTTAAGGCTGAAAAAGCAAAACCAGTTAGACAAGGACTTAATCCACAGTAATCTCCGCATTGAAAGCCCTTCCAAATCAGTGACATTTCTGTCTCCAAACCCACTAAGTAGGGACAGTAACTTGATTCAGTGCCAGGATAAATGTGAGATTCAGTAAATATTTAATGTTGTCAATGAAATGATTTCCTTCAACTCTGACCTTTGGTTCGGCTAGTTTCTTATAGAAGGCAAACAGAGAAAGAGGTAGGACAATCTTGGTTCTGGTGAGCACAGGGGAGAATCACCTGCAGCAGCACATGAGCAGACTGATGAAACTGAAAACAAACAGGGGTGATTTGGCTACTTATTTATAAGAACTGAAGTGGTTTTGGTTTTGTTTTTTCAGTTGAACAAGTTCTTTAATTCTACCAGCAGAGTCCCTGGCTGTATCTTTTCATTGCATAATTTTGAAGTGGGAGATCCCACATAACTCCCCTCTGTCAGTTCCCACCTTCTCTGTCAGCTTGTTTTTATGGGGTTCTGCACGTAAGCCAGAGAATGAGAATGAGGCCTATGACCCCAACTTCCAAGGAAACAGAAAAGAGAATTAGAAGTGGAGTCACTGGAACTGGGTCTGAGTCTCTCTCCAACTTACAGATGAAAGTTTTTAATTTAGGGCAAGTCACTTCATCTCCTGGCTCCTCAATTTTTCCAATCTAAAATAAGATGGTAGGACTCCTGACTCATGCTTTCTTAACCAGGAGTCCACAGTTTCTGCAAGGGCTTTACATAAAACTTCCAAAATTGAATACACAATGTAGAATGTCGTGAATATCTAATTCCACTTTTCTGGGGAGAAAATCCATAATTTTTATCTGATTTTCAAGTGGCAGCAACCATTGCTCTAGATAACTTTCAAGGTCATTTCATTATTGTAATAGATAGAAAAATCACAGGAGACAGTAAAGAAGCATGGGAGAGCGACAGAAGACAAGCATAGAAAGTATTGTTTCCTTCATTACATTACTAATGCTGAGCATCCATGGGTTCTTTACCTTCTCCCAAAGTCACTTCAGGTTCTATACACTTATGACTAATGAGCTGCATCCACAGAAGAAGGCAGTGCTACATGCAGAATCCAAGACAGAGCCTTTGCTGTTATGAAATCATAAATGAATTCTTGGACATTCTCAAAGTATGTTTGCCCAACTCCCACCACATCTTATTTCATTAGCTTAGACTGAAAGGAAAATCCCTCATGATACCATCAAGGGAAGCTTTAAATCCCTGAAGCCATATGCTAATCGTTAGAGATTTCTTAAAAGCATGGTTTGGGTTGCCTCTGAAGGCACAGAGGTCAAGAAACCAAGCAGTAACTTGAGAGAAAAGAGGTGAGAAGAAGAAATACTGAAATAAGAAGCTATTGACAAAATGTGATGCTTTAAATTCCAAGCTGGCACATTTTTCCATAAAAGGAAGCCCCCTGCAGACACCACTGTGTCCACTTTGTACACTAAGTGAGAGAAACAAGCCAGCACTAAGCCTCCCCACTTCCTGTGGGCACAGACTTGGGATAATGGGTGTCTGTCTGTGTCTTAAGTCCAAACTAACTCTTAACAGACAAGGGAGAAAAGATGTCTTAGATGAATCATCTTTGTAAATAAAAGCATGGTCAAAGCTGAGCGCAGTGGTATACACCTGTAATCCTAGTACTTGGGAGGCTGAGACAGGAGGATCACAGGTTCAAGACCACACTCAGCAACCTAGTGAGACCCTCAGCAATTTGGCAAGACTTTGTTTCAAAATTAAAAAAAAAATAAATAAAAGGGCCGGGGGTGTATCTTGGAGGTAGAATGCTCTAGGTTCAACCCCCAGTACCAAAAAGTGGTCAAATACTAGCAATTTTATGGTTCAGCCTAATGTATATACTGCCTCTGAAGCAGGCATTCTAACCATTTTGGCATTGACAAGGTGTTCCTGACTCATCGTTCTTTGGCAGAAATAACCAAGACTCTGGAGAAAAAGACAAAGGTTGGATAATTCACTGTGAAATCAAATTGGCCCATTCCTAATGATTAAAATAATATCTTAAAAAGATAGAAATGTTCAAATTCGAAGACATTTTTTAAAGTAAACCCATAAAATAGAGTTATGCTTCTTATAAAATTCAATTTAACAAATCTATGTTCAGAGCCTCATTCGCACAAAGTATAGATTGCTGAGTAGAGGGATATAATGCAGGGTTCCTTGAGATTAATCTGATAGGAAGGAATAAATCCTCAGTAAGTGGGGAACAGCTAACATCATAGGAAGTGTTTGCTAACAAAGCAAGGTCTTTGGGTCATCAGTACCATCTCTGGGATTGTTAGATCTTGACAGCAGCCATTATAGCTGCATTGAAAACTGAAAAACATTAGGGATTGAGACTTAGTGTGCTAGTGATAGTGGAAATTTGGCCTCCTGAAGAAAGCAGTAATGCCAAAAAGATCACTTCTGACTGGGCTATTTCTAGCTGCAGCTTCCTAGGGAAACTGGGCAGAGGAGCCTCCATTCTCAAGGGGACCCCAGTAAAATTTACAGCTCTGTCAGCAGGAATAGGGCTCTTTTGGGTTGACATTCCAAGCAAGGTCCATCTGTTTGTTCAGCTTTTTCCTGAGGGAGACAAAAAGGACCTGCTTCAGTTCTGTAAAGTGTTGAAATCCCTAACAAAAAGAAAGCTTTGTGATAGAGTCATTATGGTAAAACAAGTGACATGCTGACATTCAAAAATTTCTAATTTTCACCAATTTAAGAACACATGTTGCCACATTGCTTTCTGAGTGTTCCTCCTCCTAGTGCAGAGGTTACTTGCACAACCACACACACACACACACACACACACACACACACACACACGTGGGTTCAAGGAAGAATCATACCTTTACTGTAACCTCAGTTATTATTGATAAAATTCACATGTATTATAAAAAATACAGTACATAGTAGGCAGTAGTAATAATTACATCTTAAGTATAGTAATAATTATAAATCCAGCTAAATTTCTTTACCAAGAAGAAAATTCAAGACATATTCTCTTGCCAAATGGGCTGGAGAAAAAGAATTGATAAAATTATTTTTAAAGGTATCAAATAAAACACAGATAGAGCTTTTATTGAGCTTTTAGCCACAATTTCCAAAATGTATAATATAATCAATAAATAGCATAGAGGTAGAGAGAAAGAAGATTTTGAATGTACCTGGAGAGACCTATGAAGCTTCAAGGGGTCGGGTGGGGGGTGGCTTTAGTTGATGATTTTTTTGTTTGTTTAATTTTTCCATGATGACAGAGAGAAGGTAGGGTAGAGCTTGTGTGTGTTTGTGTGTGTGTGTGTGTGTGTGTGTGTGTGTGTGTGTGTGTGTGTGTGTGTGTTGGGGTGGTGGGGGGAGAAGCAGGAAACAGCATATTGGAGTCAGTAAGTATAGAACAATTTGGCTGGAAATAACAGATCAGATCTTTCCTGGCAGAGGTTAAGACCTAACTCAATTCTTTAAGTCAGAAGTTCTGGAATGCTGTTGGAGGTCATGCAACTTTTTTCCAATAGTGGGTTAGTGAGAAAGACCAAGGGTGTATTAACTTCTCACTCTAATTAATTAATTGGTGTGTGATATGCCCTGATATCTGCTGCTCTGAAAACAAAAGGTGCATAAATGTTGAGAAAGAAGGGAAATCTAACAGTGAATAGTGAAAAGAGACTCAAATTTGTGGCTAGTTTTCATCTAAGAAAGAGAGAGAAAATTAGTAAGAAAAGAGAGAAAGAAAGAAAGAAGAGAGGGAGAAAATTAGAAAGAATATCATCTTCATAATATCTAAGATTTGTATTGCACCCTATAAACCATAAAGCACTTTCATATATATGATGTGATTTAAAACTCGTGAATGGGTGAGGTCCATAGGATGGGTCTGACCCTCAATGTGGAGAGGTAAAAGCTCTTAAAGCATCAGAGATTGCCCTACGTCATCCCTGGATCAGGTCCCTGAACTTTTAACCTCTAGTCCAATGGTTTTTCCACCACAAATTTGTTTCCTCTACCTTGGAAGCACAACACAGTTAAAAGACCTATATGAAAAGAACCTTCCCCTTTACTTTGTGCTAATCCAAGATGTTCCTAACTATCTTGAAAACGTAATTAATGATTATAAAAATATATTTCTAGCTCACCATCCCACTGAGGTTAGGCTAGAGTGTAAGGGACACTCTCCCTTTCTCAAAGGGAGAGAATTAATGCCCTAATGCACCATATATATATATATATATATATATACATATATATATATATATATATGTATATATATACATATATATATATATATCTAATTAACTAACATATTTCCTATGCAAAAGATGGCACTGATTAACTACTATTCTTAGGAGGATTGAGAAAATAGTTAATAAAACAATTTTCTGTGTTCTATGGATCGAATGAAGATCCCAAAGTATTCTTTTCTTTGAAGGAGGAATTCCTTGGTAACCAGAAAGCACACCTCTTCCTGCCATGCTTTCTAGAGGCTAGGGTCATGAAAGCAATGATCACAGTCAGCTATCACTTGAGATGTTACCGTATGCCAAAGACTACAGAAAGTCTTTAATACATATTATCTGATTTAATCCTCACAAATTTGGATGTTGGATGTCATTAATAGTAATAGTGACAAACTTGACTCTCAAAAAAATTCAATTAATTTTGTCCAAAGTTACATATGGAATAAATAACAGAATGTAATTTGAATTTAGTTTTACTCCCAAACCATACCCTTACCCATCACACTGTACCACTACAGATGGTGGACATTTTCATTGTTATACAAGATGATGGCTTCTCCTCCATCCCACCCTCCACTATTTCAGAGAAAGGGCAGTTACCACTTATGAGCAGGCTGATATAAACAATGGCCAGGCAACAAATTGACCCCTGACATTTAAGTCAATGTTAAAGCCTAATATAAGTATAAAATCATAAATCACAGAAAAATGGAATTTGAAGGAATCTCAAAAGATCATATATTCCATTCATTTAATTAATGTTCACTGGTATAACTATGTGCTAGATAATGCACTAGAAGCTGAAGATTAAAAAAGGTGAAAAATCATAATTCCTGTCTTTGAGGTACTCACATTCTTAGAGGAAATGCCTGCATATAAACAAAGGATGGCAATATAGTTAGCAGGTGTGATAATGGGGTGTGTACAGACCAATGAGAATGATCAGTTCTGTTATGGGTCTCAGGAAGGATTTCTGGAAAAACATTCTTGAGCTGGGTCTTAAAGTATAAGGCAGTTTTACAGACAAAAGTAAGTGAGGATGACACTCCAAGCAAAGAAGAGAACATTTCCGAGAAAGGCATGGGATATAAAATCAAAGGGAGGATTTGGGGACCTATGAATAGTTCAGTAAGGCTGGAGTATGGGAGGGGAGAATGGACAGTAGGGATATAATACTAGTCAGGCTGTTCAGGGAAGCCCTTGGAAGTCATTCATTGGGAAATGAGATGCCATTGACATCAGAAAAGACATTTTTGCAATCAATTGGGTAAGATGGGATCCAGAACTGGATTGAAGCAGCAGTAGAAGAAACAGGTTAAGGAGAAAAGGTGATAAGACAACCAAATCAATAGAACTGCATTAATGACTGATTAATCAGCAATACCAGCTTTTTGTAAGGATGCTGTTATGACCCAGGGGTCAGCAGAAGTCTCAGGTGCAATTTGGAGTGTTGACTAAAAACAAGGGGGTGGTGGAAGCACCTAGAGGGGATTTGAGTAATATTTTTCTGAAAATGAGGTTGTCAGACAATAGTTTTGACAACTATGATAGATGAAACTGTTTAGCAAGTGATGGGGGAGGGAAGAGTCACAAGGATGATATCCAGGTTCTGGGCTTGGGTTGGATGAGTCAATGAGCAAATCAGGTGAAAAAGACGAAAAGATAAGGAGTTTAGGTGATTATAGCTTCCAACAGCAGGATATTCTGCAGGCCCTTAAATACATAGACTCAGTCATGTACATCTTCCAATTGGGCCCTATGTCCTTAGCCAAAACAGAAATATGCCCATTGGTGGCATGCAGGTGACTATTTTTCTCATATGAACAATATTAATATTTTGCTTTTATGTTGCCCCTTTCTTTCTAAGAAATAAGAGCTGATTTACCCCCAACTGCAAATCAATATGCATAGAAATTGTCTGATCCCCCTCTTTTTTTAAAAATAGAAATTCCAGCTTAACCTCTAATTTTCTACCAATCAATCATTTCTAATACAAATACACAAAGGATTGTATGGAGCAGTGGCCAACTTATATATATAGAGAAACTATTTACTCCTGTTCCTGGAGGAACAGGTGAGGTTTGTAGTAGTATACTTTGTTATGGAGGAAAAAATATGTTCTTAATACACACTAAGAGAAATAACTTTATATATAAAAAAATCTTGACTTTTTTATTCTTTAATTGGGCACCAGGCCAGTAGGGTACAATGGTGCAATATGAACCTTGAAGAACTAAAATACATTCATGTTTTTTTCCATAACTGCCTTGCATTTCAAATAAAGAATTATCACAAGATGACAGGGCAGGGGCAGGGGGAAGAATTTCGTCTATCTTAAACATTAAGGAGTGAAGCGAGGGTGGAATGAACTGATAAGATTCATCTGTGTCTGAGTAAGCAGGAAAGGCTAAAAGAGAATTGTTAAAAGACGCTCTAATTATGATTAGGTTAAAGGGCAGTTCAGCTAAGCGGTCATATCTGGCTCCTAGTGATATCAGTCTGCATAATGGAACTAATAAGTTAAGGTAGTGAGACTGCAGGAGTCTCTGGTGAATATTAGACTTATTTCCTCAGTGAGTCATACTTAGAATGTCAGAGAGATCAATTTATGTGATTACAATTAATAAGGTGATTAAGAAATAGAGACAGCTCAAGCGGATATTGCCTGATAATTAATAACCAGCTGGAAAGGATGAGGGTCCTAGGAAACAGTGAATTAAATAAAGATCAGCTTGGGGAATTTCTATCAATAGAACATGAGCTACTCTTTAAGGCAGTCAGGATTAGCACCTGAAAGCCATTGGCTAAGAAATAAAATTCAAATTTAACAGGGATCTTGGAATTTTTTGTCCTATAACATTTTGGAGGGCCAGACAGAGGTCAGAAATAGGCAAGAAAAGGAGAAAGTTGAACAGCCTTGTCCAATGGAAAATAGCAGGTGGGCTCAGGCAAGGGTGCTGGTCCTGCTCTTCTCCCTCTTCTGCTAGAAATAAGTTGTATAACTTGGAAAGAAGCATTTTGCTTTGGGTCGACAGCCTCTTCATTTATAAGATAAGATGATTGACCTCCAACCCCCTGGGTCACTGCATCTTCAAAATTTGGGTTATAAATCCTATCTCTTCACAATGACAACCTCCTTCCCCACCCCTCCAAATACTAATGATATGTACTCGGGCTGAACCAATGAGTGGCCATTGTCAGCTGTTGTTGAATAGGTACCAACATGTATTGAAACCCTAGATTTTAAGTTAAAAAATAATTTAAAAGAATGTATAAGAGGAATCATCTCATTTCCTTAAGTCATGACCCTGAAAATAAAAATGAGAAATAAAGTGAGGGACTACGATTAACTTCTCTTTGCAGCTGCTGAGGTTTATAACCCAGTAATTTACAGTTGCAAGAGGTTCAGCTACAACAAAGGACAAAATACCCCTTGTTATAAGAAATAACATCGAGCATTCACCTCGAAGTTCAATCCCCTTGGTGACAATGTTCTGGAAACCCACACTTCAAAATCCCAGGAACTTGTCAAACTCCAAAGTGTCTTTGCTAATTAGACACTGGTGGGTGGATGAAAACTTCCTTGAAGGGAATCGTCAAATACCTTATGCTGCAGCGGCAAGTGAGAAAACAGAGAGCCACCTACCAGGACCTCAGTTTGCCCACCCTCCACTTGTCTAAAATCTTCAAAATTTGCAAATCCACTAGTTTCTGGACTGAAGTTTGGTTACTTAACTTGGACTGAAGGGTCACAGTGGAAAGCTGCATGAGTCTTTTTTTTTTTTTTTTTTTTTTCAGACCAAAAGAACCAGGTAGAGAGGTCCAGAGGGAAGGAATGAAGCCTGCAGGCCACAACACACCACACAAAATGTGGAAAGAATGATGGCAGATGTGAACTGAGAGCCCCTTTCTCTTTGGAAATCTGCCTGCTGGGAGAATGTGATGTGATGGCGGGTTTCTAAACAGAGTTCCTGATGTCATCATTGTAGTAGTGGAACTACAGAAAAGTATGCATGCTACACAATTTGGTAATTCTTTGATGTTTTGAAGCAACAGAGGATTTTCAGAACCAGATATAAAAAGACAACAATAGCAGTAGTAGGAAAACAAGCCCTCAAGACAAATGAACAAAGGAGTCAAACAATGGAGACATTTTCAAAATTCCTGCCTTCTAGGGACCAAAGCACCACCCACCCACACCTTGTTCTCCCCTGGGCCTGCAGCTGCTGCACATCTGGATAGATGAGAGGCCTCAAATGTCAATGCTAGGCTGTTCCCAAGGCTGGTAGATGCATGTTCTCTCTTTGCTACCGCACCCAGGCACCAGTCAAATAGCGTCAGAATGGACACTGAAGCCAGTTTTCAAAGGGGTAAAGTCAATTACACTGGAACAGGAAGCCTACAAAGCAGGTATAAATAGATAAGAGGGTGGCCCCAGGCTGTGACGCAGGAGGGGAAGCTGATTGCGGGAAATGACAGTGGGTGCTTTTGGCACCCCCAGCAAGGCTATCTCTTATCTTCAACCCACTACATAGACTAGCAGCCCACAGGGCCAGCCAGACCCCACTCCTCCCAAAATGTGACTAAGGACTCATGCTTCTGAACCCCGAGATCTCACTTGCATTCCTCCTTGTTTCCCAAGCAGGGCATGGAGGCAAGCTTTAAGCAGTGATGTAAATTCCAAGAGTAGGCCACCAAACAAAATAGAGCAGATTGTTTCCCTCAGACTCCTTCCCATGGAGTCTACACCCCGAAGGGAACTCATTCTTTCAGGTCCCCAAGAAATAAAAGATTATTTTGGCAGTTGGTGGCTTGAAAAGAGTGTAGTTTGTAATTAATTATTTAAAACCCATGTGTTTGGCCCAAGACATCTGGATCGGTAATCACGGAGCAAAGTTTTGTTGTTGGGTTTTGTATCACTCTGTTTTTGTATTAACAAAGCAGTTTATTTGGACATGGAGATATCGTTATCATGGCCGTACATAGAAACCACTACAATGGACCCGAAGTCCCCTAGAAGAACTGCTATGATAAAGAGAGTTAAATACACTCACCAGCATAGCTGTATGTCTTACTTAAATTTTTCTTTCTAGCTCAAGTGTCTGATGTAGTAGAAAGAGCAGCAAGATGGAAATTTGAATTTAGGTTCTAGTTCAAACTCCATCACCAGCCAGTTATGTGATGGTCATAGTTTAGATAAGAAATGTTCTCCAAATACTGGAGAATTTAAGGCTTGATCACTAATGAAGCCATGTGCAAGGGGGGGCTTTGGGGAAGTGAGGTCCTGAGAGCTCTGACCTCATCAGTGAGTGAATTCACTGATAGCCGAGTGGACCACTGGGAGGTGGTAGAGACTCTGGGAGGTGGGACCTCATTGAAGGAAGTAGGTCACTGGAGGTGTGATCTACCCATTCCCCTCTACTCTTTAGCCTTGAATTGAACAGCTCTGCTTTGCCATGCCCTTCCACTACGAAGTTGTCTTCCCCTTAGGCCCAGAGCAATGGAGCCAACCAACCATGGAGCCAAAACAAATCTTCCTCTTTTTTGTTGTTTATGGCGGGTGATTTGGTGATAGTGATAAGAAGCTAATTAACACATGATGTTGGGCAATTTAACTCCTTGGGGTTCAATTTTCTCACCTGTAAAATGAGGACATTGGTGACCCATAAAATCTCTTCCAGTGTCAATCAATGGTCTAATAATCTTGGACCAAGATGATAAGAAAGTTCACTTGGGAGGAAAGTGTGTCCAGCCTTGTCCAGAATTTCAAGACAACCACAAGGCCCTGGAAGTCTTTGCCAATTATTCACCAGTATGACATGGAGCCTAAGAAGGCAACAGTGTTAATATGTAAGAATGTACAATACTGTTTTACTAGTTTGCAGTATTTAATGTAGTGGTGGTCATTTCTACCCCTTCCTTCTAAAAGATTTGGAACTATCTGGAGACATTTTTGTGTTACAAGTAGAGTGGCAATGTTGGCATGAAGGAGCTGAGGAGTAGAGGGGGCCACTGGCATCTAGTGAACAGGGCTACTGCTAAACATCCCATAACGCATAGGATAGCCCCCACCACAAAGAATTATCTGGCCCTATGTCACTAGCACCACAGTGGAGCTTTATAAACACATGACTAGGCCAGTAGGTAGCTGAGTGATGAAGTGGGCAGGTGACCTGGTGCAATACCCAAAGTCCCCTTTGCTGGGATATGACCACATACAGATGAGAGTCTATGGTTGCAAACTTCCAATTCATCCAAAGTCATACATCAAGAGTTTTATATGAACTCACCTGCCTTTTAAACCATGATGATAACTAATCAATTATTTCAAAATACTAAACTTCTAGGGGAAAAGGAGAGATTCTGATTGAGGGCTTCCAGTGTGCCACTTCCATATTAAGTCCTAGATCACAAAAACCAATGGTGTTCCAGCATTCAAGAAGAATTGCTCAAAGGAAACATGGTCACCTGAGCTATTGTGCAATTCTGTAAGATTAAAGAATCTTTTTTTTGGGGGGGGGGGCATGCAGAGGACTGTCCCGTTGCACTACAGGAGAAATATGCAGTGAGAGATGGGGATAGCAAATGTCCTTTTCTTCCTTGATCTTGCATTCAGTCAATATTTATATTTCGTTTTATTTTCACACAAACTCAATTTTTTCTTCCTTCAAGTAGATTTAATCTGGGAGACCCAAGCCCATTAAGCATTCACAGCACTACTAGACTTTCCAGCTTTACCAAGACATGAAATCTGGAGGCTCCCAAAATTTTTATTTACTGGAGGGCCAAGAGGAGCCCAGAAGGATCTCTGACATGCCTAATAAAGAAGAAAAATGTTGACACCTCTTCATACCTAGCTGGGCTCCTCATTGCTGCCTCAAATTAACCTGTCCAGCCCTGGGCCTTTCCCTGCATGCTGATGGAACCTTCATCTGTCCTCTTCCTAGCTTCAGACATCTGACTCAGACACTTGCACCTTGGAACACCTGGCATTGACTTTCTCAACTGACTAAACACTGATGCAATGATTCAGCTTCGGTCATCTAATATCATTTGGACAGTTCTGGATCCCAAAAGAGCTAGTAACTTTGCATGGACGGCCACAACACATTATGATATCTAAAGCATCTAAAGGTCTTATCATATTGCTTCCACATCTATCATAACTGTGGACATAGAGAATACCCCTGCAAAGTCTGTAGGGCTGGTCCTTCAACCCTACAGTTTGTTAGGCTATAGGACCTATGGTTGGTCCATTTCATAGATAGTGTATCAAACTTGCATAACTACCCATGGGGCAAGGAGTGAAGCAAAGACTGTGGAGTCAGATTTCCTGGATTGGAATCCAGAAATCGTTGTCTGTATAAACCTGCACAGGTGACTTTATTTTGCTTTGCTTCGGTTTCCTCATCTGCAAAATGAGAATAATGGTATTCAGTTCATGGGGTTATTGTGAGAACTAATGAGTTAATATACATTGAGTTAATATACCCCTGTGGCACAATATAAGCACTGTAGTGTTAGCTATTACTATCATTAGTTTTCCAGATGTGAAAACCAAAGCACAGTGTAACTCGGGCAGCCCGACTATGGGCACAGGCTCTTAACCATTTTACTGTCACTCAGTGATGAAACCAACAAAGTGCTAAGTGACATGTCAGTCACCTATCATGGAAGGTGAGGTAGAGAGCTTAAAATCTAGGCCTCTTGACTATACGCAGTGTCTTTCCATCACACCATGTGGGTTGGGTATCCTAGCATGTCTGAGAGAACAAGCAATGAAAGTAAAATGATGTTTGCAGCACAACAATTGGTCAGACTTTAAAGAGCCCAAAATGTCTTCATGAAGCGCTATATAAAAACAACAGTCCTGGAACCCAGAGGGGTGAGAGAGGGAACAGAGTCAATCAATCCAGAGACATCGTCCTGAGCCAGGTGCAGTAGCACATCCCTGTACTTGGGAGGCCGAGACAGGAGGATCACAGGTTCAAGGCCAGTGCATGGTAACTTAGCAAGACCTTGTTTCAAAATAAAAAATAAAAAAGGATTGGGAGTGTAGCTCAGTGGTAGAAAACCCTGGGTTCAATCCCCAATGCCAAAAGTGGGGGTGGGGGGGAGAGAGAAAAGAAAACGAAATATTGTTCCTGAAATTCATGGGTCTATTGTCATTAAGTTATCTCTGATACATGTGTTCCAGCACATCAGCAAAGAGGCACTCACGCCCCCCGGAAAGTTGAGGTCAGCCAAATATACCAAGCTGAGCTCAAAGTTAAAATAATTGCCCACTCCTGCCCAGGAAAGCTTCAAATATGCAGCAACTTGCTAGGTGTCCAGAAATTGATCACTTCATCCTCAAAGATCCAGCCAGGGGAGCAATTGCTCCAGCAGGAAGGTTAACAGGCAAGAAAATGAATCAGCGACTTAGGGTTACAAATATGTTTCTCCTGCTCTGACTAAAAATTGCTGTGATTTTTTTTTTCTAAAGTTCAGATGCCTAGATATTTTACTGTTGGAAATGTCAAGCCACTGAGCTATTGTTATAATAACTGACCACGCCAGGGCTGCATTTCATGACTGTTTTTCTGTTGTTATGTGGTCAGCGTTATGGATCCTGAATAAATTTGAGCTATTGCTGATCTGCTTTCCAGCATGCAGCATTACTGGCGCTGAAGAAAGCAGTAGCTTTGTAGGCTGCGAATGCATATTAAGATAATACGAGGGTACATCTATTACCAAACCTTTATATGCGCTCTTTGTTTCCTAATAAAATACTTATAAGGTCCTCCGAGGGGCCCTACCTCAGCTAACCTGGGAATTCACTCAGCCTATTAAGTTAATATAGTAACTGCCAAGTCAGGGCTTCCGTGTTGCTGCATGCAGTAGGTTGTGATGGTTTTTAGAAGTGGCTTGTTTAAAAGCTTTGCGCTTCCTTGGGAGAGGTGTTCACATGATATAACTGAATCATTATTATAATCATTATGCATATTCATTAGGTCAAATTATTTTTCAAGTACGTACAGAACAAAATATGCTAGGTTTTCATTCTAAAGTAGGATGACACCTCACTTTAAATAAACCAGTGGGCCAGGCATGGTGGTGCATGTCTTGTAATCCTAGTACTTTGGAGGCTGAGATGGGAGGACTGCAGGTTCAAAGCCAGCCTCAGCAACATAGTGAGACCCTTCGCAACTTAGACACTGTTTTAAAATAAAGAATAAAATAGGACTGGGGATATACCTGAGAGATAGAATATCCCTTGGTTCAATCCCCAGTACTATACACACACACACACACACACACACACACACACACACACACACACACGAAATAAAGAAAAAGAAACAAATTAGTGGTTTTCTGAAGAGTCGAATGTGCATGAGAGGGTTCTGTGGCCTTGTCCAAGTTGAGCAGGTCCTCTTTGGTTATGTTATCTACCTAGTATATGTTGCACAGGGGGCTTTGCCTACTCAAACCTAATCTCTCTGTAGGCACCAAGAACATCATAACTAGATAATCTTTTGAGATAACCCAGCTTCAACATACTTCTCTTTCAACATTGTCTATGCAAAGATCTTGTGTGCAATATTTCAGAAAACAAAAGACCTTATTTGAGAAGAACCAAAGTAAAACTAGAAACAGACTTACTCAACAATTAATTTAGATAAATATCAGCAATTAAAGCACATATAACCCAGGTGTGGTCTTATTTAATCTTTCCTCACAAAGGAATTAGTAAAGACTTTTGGCCCTGAGTGGCTTGAGTTGGAGTCTCAGTCTCCTTCTTGCATCATACTCCTTTGGGGCTCGGTTTGATCACACTCCCTGTGGGGGTTCCCAGGTTCCCGTGACATTCTCTCAGGCTTCCTCTCCACCTGCAGAAATACAGAAATAAGGCAGGTGCAGCTGTTGGTGTTTTCAGACTTGGCTTCTTGCTTTCCCCTCACATTTACGGCTGGCTTTAGTTTCCCCAATGCTGATGGTCTTACCAGACCTCCCTGTTGTGCTTTCCTCTGCACCTAGTCCCAGGTTTAGAAACTTCCTCATGCTTAACCTGCCTCGTAGGTTAAGTCTCAGACATATTTCACAATCCTCCCCAGCTGGCTACAGAACATCTCCTGGCTTCTGGAGAGTCTGGGACAAGAAGAACAGAAAAGATGCCTCTGCTGTTGTTCACCTTCACCTGTAGCAGCCCAGCTCTGAGCTCTATTATACATCGCATTCTGGGTAAACAAACAAGCAAATGGCAAAGCTTGAATACTCAGAGATGGAAAGCATTTGTTTCATAAGACAATGTACTGGTATTGCTCACTGTTCTGTTTATGTATTGCTGTGTTATAAAACCATCCAAAACTTGGTTGCATTTAAAAGCATTTGTTTCATAAGACAATGTACTGGTATTGCTCACTGTTCTGTTTATGTTTTGCTGTGTTATAAAACCATCCAAAACTTGGTTGCTTTAAAAGACATTTGTGGGTCATGGTTCAGAAATTTAGGCACGTCTCAGTTAGGTGGTTCTTTTGCTCCATGTGATGTTGAAGGAGTTCATTTGGTGGCTCGCTCCAGTGCCTCTGGAGCACATCTTTACTTTCATCTCCCTTGATGGGAATACAGGAAGGCTGGGCTAAGCTGGATCTGTCTGCCAAGGGTCTATACATGGTCTCTCCAGCATGGCAATCTCAGGGAAATTGGACTTCTGAGATGGAAGCTCAGGGCTCTTAAAAGGAGTGATCTAAGAGACAGGTGGTGGAAACTGACAGGTTCTTAGGGCTTGGGCTCAGAAACTGTCACAGTGTCACTTCTGCTATTGTTCTAGTCATTAAAGAAGTTAGAGGCTCCACTCATGTTCAAAGGAAAGGCAATAGACCTCTACTCTCAGTGAGAAGTGAAAAGATACAGACCTCTGTGTACTGACATCCCTGGTCCAAATGGCCACACAGCCTGTGACTTGACTGCTTCCACTTCTCATTCTGACCTCAGTTTCCTTCCTGGTCTTGCACTCTCCCCTGGCTAAAATGATCAGCAGCTGAGTTGACCCACACTGATCAGTCTGGAGAAATTATATCCTCACATTGTCGATTGCGTATTTCTAAGCCAAATTCCAAGGACTCTTGCTGTGTTCCCCATTAGTCCTTCCATTGTGTGAAGTGAGGAGGTTTCACATGTCGAGGGGTGCTAGATAAAACACAGGCCATCTAGTTACATTTGAATTTTAGATAAATAGCAAATTTTTATAGTATGTCTCAAATGTTGGGATAAACTAACACTAAATGATTATCTGTTTAGTTCTGTAACTCTAATATTTTGCTGACATGGTTAAAGGAAGTGTGTGTGTGTGTGCATGTGTGTGTGTTTGTGTGTGTGTTTGTGTGTGTGTGTGTGTGTGTGTGTGTCTATATGTGTGTATGCCACAGTCCAACAATGGAGATAAGAGTCTGAGAAATCTTTCATTATTTGGCTTTTCTTTCCCACTGCATAAGGTTTGTAACCACATTTACTGGGTAAGGATGAAAAGAATCCAATTCTATCTGAGATCAAATTTTACAACTACCATTTTTCTAAACTGTATATAAATGGCTTTTACTAACAAACATTCCTGTTTAGCAAATGCTTCTACCATTCCTTTTCTAAATTGAATATAATCTCTATGTGTTACTTGAACAAGAATAAATACATGATTTTTTCCTGGGAGGAGTTGAGAGACTAGGAAGGATATGAGATGCGAACAGATCACATGGCAATGTAATAGGTCTTAAAACGCAAGAACTAAATCCAGTGGGTGTGATTAACAATGCTCAGGGAATTTTCCATTATAGCAGCTGACATTTGATCTGATTTTTGGGGGAGGAGGAGCACTGGGGATTGAACCTAGGGATGATCTGCCTTTGAGCTACATCTCCTTTTTTTATTTATTATTTTGAAACAGAGTTTCGCTAAGTTACTGAACACTGCTGGTCTTGAACCTCCGGTCCTCCTGCCTCGGCCTCCCAAACACTGGAATTGCAGACATGAGTCACTATGCTTGCTCATTTGATTTGATCTTGACAGACAAGTAAAATGTCCAAATCTAAGGAGGAAAAGGGCATTATTAGCAGGGAGAAAAAAGAAGCAAAACCAGAAACAGACACATTCAAAGAAACAGTCACATTTGTGTAGTAGAGAAAGTTTTGGCCTAGTGAAAGCTGGTAAGGAGAAACTGGAGCCCCATTTTCTCAGCTTTGCCCATACTACATCTATGTAGGAAAGACAACATGGGTGCCTTGGCCTAAGCCCAAGTTAGTAAAAGCAAGAGGGAGGGTAACAGAAGCAAGTGATCAAAGGCCCAACAAATAACCAAAGTAAAAACAAGTGGAAAGATGTCCAGCTTCTGCAAGGATGAAAAAACATTTGATGCTGTAGCTCTAGCAATTTTTATTTTTCTCTCACTGTGACAAGAGCTAGTTTTCTATGTGTGGCTGGCTTGGAGAACTGTAGAAAATAATTGACTACTTTTCAGTTGTAGATATGATGAGCAGAATATTTCACTGATAAGCAATTCTCTGACAAACTAGGTGGAATAAAAAGGGGGGGAAAGTTTCTGATGATTCTTCTATAAATTTTGTAATAGCAAGATTCGAAGGCTAGAAAGCAATGCCTGTGCCTGCTAAAGCTTTCTGTACTTAGGTACCGCATATTTATAATTTATGATTGATGACTGCTCAGGGGCCCAACATGAGTAGAACAGGGTGAAGAGACCATGACCAGTGATAACAAAATAACAGAAACCATCTTTCTGATGTCTAAAACACCTTCAATTACTTGATGTGCTGACTTTATAAACTTAACTTGTAAAATTTGAAAGACACAATGATATACCATTATGCACTTGCAAGAATGGCTCAGTTTTCAAAAATCTGACAATGTCAAAATTGAAGAAGATGCAAAGCTATTAGAACATTTATATATTGCTGGTGGGAATTCTACTTTGGAGAAAGGGGTGGCAGATTCTTTTTTTCCAAGTTAAATTTTCATGTAGTTATTTACCCTAGAGATATGAAAACCTGTGTCCATACAAAAACCTGTATCTGAATGGTTACAGCAACTTATTCATACGTTCTAACATCTACAAACAGCCCATATATCCACCAACTGGTGAACAGGTAAACAGTTACATTCAGATAGCAATAAATAGAAAAGAAGTACAGATGCATACAATAGGGTGGATAAACCTCAGAAGCATTTTACCAAGAGAAAGAAGCCAGACTCAAAAGAATATGGTTTAATTTATGTGATATGTTGGAAAAGAAAAAATATAGGGACAAAAGTAAGATGAAGAGCATAGTGGCTAGAGGTAAGGGAGGGGACTGTTAAGCACCATAAGGAAATATCCTATATCTTATTTTTGGTGATTGTTAACATGACCATTTAAGTTTGTCAAAACTCATTTAACTCTATAGCTAAAAATATGTGTAAATTATATCTCAATAAATACCAACAATAATAACTTGTATCTCTAAAATAGAGGGAAAAAAAACTCAAGAGAGGTAATTGTCTTGAATTTCAGTTCACATATTGGTTTGACCATTTTTCTCTGTGAAGGTTTTTGACGCTTCATATTTTTTGCTTTGTTTTATTTTGTTTTTCAGTGTTGGGAATTGAACCCAGAGTCTTGGATGTGCTAGGTAGCATTCAACTACTGAGCTGTACCCCCAGCCCTTTGGCCAGTTTTGAGAAACTAATAACTGTGATATCCTTTATATGGAATGAACAAAATTTTCTCCTCCACAGCTAGAAAAGTCCTAGTTATGTGCCACCTTCAAAAGACTTGAGGATATTGTCATCTAAATCACTTTCTTACCTGCCAAGCTAGCAAATAAAGGCACTTCAGCACAGGAGCACAGTGTAGCCAAAAATGTCATGTTTTTGAACACTTTTCCATTTTATGAAGTAGTTCTGAATACCACAGAGAAAAGGCATGGAGAAATTTCTTTGACTAGTTCCTGCCTAACCAGCCCTTCATGTCTTAGAACACTGAGAGAGACATGTCTCAA
>PVLC010015024.1:0-38142 GCA_004027655.1 Graphiurus murinus
TAAAAGTAGAAAGATTATTTTTCTTTATTCCTTCAGTGAATTATGCTTATTGCTTTTTTCCCCCTCCCTTCTTTGTCCTTTCAGGGGGTTCATATTCCAGGACTTGGAACTTTCACTTTCACGAGACAAAAGCTTGATGTGGGAAGCAACAAGTTTATTTTAATCCAGAGGCCTGTGTTCATTATGGCAGAGAAGTTATTACAGATTCATGGGGTCACACAAAACAAAGTCTATTCTCCAGGTAAATCATTTTAATATTTAAGACTTTCTCAGGAGTTTTCTGGCCTGGAGATAAAAATGAAAGGGTACAGTTTGGCCAGAATTGTTTATTAGTTTCTGGTTTTACTGATATTTTTGGCAGAGGGAGAGACCAGGGTGTGAAAATAATAGTCATTCTGCAGACCCCTTTTAGCCCCAGGAACTTAAGAGGCAGCCATGAGAAGACCTGAGGTGACATAGGCAAATTTATATAAAACCCATACCAGAGTTGTATAGATTCTTATTCATATTTTAGGTCTTAAGAAGTTAAGTGTTTATAAATAAACCAAAATTTAATTAGGGTCTCTGGTTGGGAACATTATAGTTAGTATTAGCTATAAAAAGACAACTAAATGCATATCTATTATATATAATCTAAGTTATTAAAATTTAAAAGTTAGAAGTTCAAAAATTCCATACTTCATACGTACCTTATATAGCTCACACCATAAAAGTCAACCAATCAGCCTTTCCTTTCTTCCTCCTTCCTTCCTTCCAGAAACATTTACTGAGGGCCATCTGTGTGTCAGGCCTTGTCCCAGATGCTTAAGCTATGGCGGTCAACACAACACACACAATCCCTGCCGCAGCACACTTATATCCAGCTTTCGTGTGTGGGCTTCCTGCTTTAATTTATTAGCACTCTTTGGGGCTTACTTCCTGATTCCTGGTTGTGTTCCTTTGCCCTCCCTTATTGTCACTTCTGTATCAGATGCAGACCTGGGTAAAGAGAAATGGTCTACCACAATGGCAGAGGTGAAAAAGCTATCTCTTTCCTTTGTTAACTTTACTAAAAATTCATGTGCAGAGTAATTTCACTCGAAAAGTAATAGATTGAAAAATGAGATACCAACAAACTGTACTTAGAATACATTCAGTATGGTGAGTTTAGTGAACTTTTAAGCCATTTTTACCTAGAATTTCAGACAGAATAAATGTATATTTCACCTAAAACCTAACAAAGGAAAGGAAGATAGTCAACTTTTACTTTTCTTTTTTACTTCCTTTCCCATTTGAACCTTAGAGTTTATTTTCTATCTTGAATCTTATAGTATAGTGAAAATGTAGTTTAGATCTATAACTTATTTAGAGGATGACAAAATTTCAGAATTGAATGTAAGATTGAAGTAGTTCAAAAGAACTACTTTATGTAGTAGAACAATTCCATGTACAGTTAAGCTCTTGGGTAATGATTTCTCACCATAAATTAACTGGAAAACAAATCAAATATTATACAGTGGTTTTTAATTTTTGCTCAGATATAGTTCTTGCTCTGAAGAGCTCAGAATCTAGCATAGACAATAAATATATTAGTAACTGATGCAACGTGATTTAGCTCTATAAAAGTAGCACTGAAAAGAACTGCTGGATCAGATGCTGTAAGAGTCCAGAGGAGATCATGCCTAACTTTTCTTGGGTGTGTGTGTGTGAGGAAAATGACATGTGACAAGGTCTTAAAAGATGATATTGAGTCAGGTGTGGTAGTGCATACCTGTGATCCCAGTACTTGGCAGGTAGGAGGATTGCAGGTTTGAGGCCAGTCTTGGCAGCTTAGTGGGACACTGTTTCAAAAGAAAAATAAGGTGGGATGTGTATCTCAGAGCTAGAATGTCCTGAGTTTGATCCCTGGTAATTAACCCATGCATGCGCGTGCGCACGCGCACACACACACACACACACACACACACACACACGGTATGACATTGCTAGCAGAGAAGCCGTCAGAAGATATTTCAGGAATAGTGTGGACAAGTCAAAAATATGGGAAAGAATGAAGCCTGTTAAAGAAGTAATGGGTACTTCTGTGTGGAGGAAAATGGAGAAAAGTAAGAGAAAAAGGTAGGTAGGGGTCAATTAAGTGATAAGGACTTTAGAATTTATCCTGTAAAGTCTAGATTGCAAGTTCTTGAGTGGAGAGTTTTCTGCATTGGTATATTTTTTAGAATTTATCCTGTAAGGTCTGGATTGCAAATTCTTGAGTGTGGGTTTTTTTGCATTGGTATAGTTTTTAGTTTAGGAAGATAGCACCTTCAATTCTAGTAAATAAGGTAAAACTTGAATGAAGGCAGAGACAATCAGGAGGGAAATGAGGCGTTCTATTACTGAGACATTTCAGATGTAGAGCTGATAAGGATGGGTTAACTTGAGAGATGTGGGGAGGGAGGTATTTTAGGATGACTGGTTTCTTGGTTGGAGAAGAGATGGATGTTAATGTCCTGCTGATAGGGAATGAAGGGGAAAGCAGGTTGTGGTGAATAAATAAGAGTTTGCTTTTGGACATGCTTAATTTGAGATTCTTATAGGAATTCTTAGGTAGAGGTAATTCCAGAGCTTAGGAGAAAGGTAGAGACTAGAAATCAAAATATGAATAAGTTTACCCAGGAGAGAATAAAAAGCAAGAAAAGACAGATAGGGACAGAATACTTTGAAAAACAAACAAACAAACAGACAACAAACCCTCCCCCCAAACCCTCAATATTATCAGTATAAGAAGAGGAATACCAAGAAACCAAGGAGGAGGAAACTAAAGAACCCACAAGCAGGGTCATGGATACAAGAGAAGAGAGGGCATGGCCAAAGGTGACAGAGAGGTCATGAGAGATGAGATTTGCCAAGTTATTGGTTGCCCATCATGAGAGACAGGGTATTCATTGAGGTTAGTGGGCTGAGAAATAGATTGTAGATTGGCTGTCTCAGTCAGTATTCTCACTGATGCAATTCAAAACAACTGACCATACAACTTAGAGGAAGGAAGACTTGTTTGTTCACAGTTTGGGAGATTTCAGGGGTCAGTCCATTTCAGGCTGTGTCTGTGGAGCTCAAGGCATGGCAGCAGGAGGCAGAGGAGAGGAGACCTTTATAATCCCCAAGGACACACCTCATGGATCCCTCCTTAGCAACCAAGTCCCATTTCCAACATTGCTGCTTTGTTTCCATGAAGTCTAGGAGGATATTCTAAGTTCAAACCATTATAGGCCATGGGAGAATGGGAGGGAGATGGTAGAGGCAGGCAATATGACCTTTTCTCAAGAAATTTCTATTATTAAAAAAAAGAAATGGAGGGAAGGGGAATAGAATTATTGTTAAATTGTGTGGGAGACACAATATAATCACTGATATAGTGAAGTGCATGCTTCACAGAGATGTTGATCCTCATCATTCAGCAGTGTTGGACATTTGAATGGCAGTAATTCATGCTTACTAAGTGAATGTTTAGAATAGTCTTTATCTCTTTCTGTACTGCTCTGCCATTCTCTTTCTTTAGTTTTATCATCTTGATCCTCTTTCCCATTCGTCCTTTTTCTGACTTGTGGGCCTCACATAGCTCCTACATCTCTTAGTCAAATAGATCCTGTGCTTCCTTTAGGAGACATATAATCTTATTCTTTTGCAGTGATCAAGTATGGGCTCATTAGGGAAAGCTTTCTGCAAGTAATCCATTCTAATCCCCTTATATAAGGTCTAATTTCATTTGTACAATAACTTCTGGCGAGGATAACTATCTTTTCAAAACATTTAACATTTGTAGATATTTATAATCATTTAACAATGCCATGATAACTGAATGAAATAAGAAAATGTTGCTACAAGCATGTCTTGAGAAATAAGGGGGCTGAAAACTTCAGAAAACTCTCTGGTGAAGAAAAACTCTCTGGTGAAAAAAAAGTTATGTCTCTTAGAGAAAAACAAAAACTTGTTGAGAGTATTATTTAGAAAGCTGATTCTTCTTTTGAGCATAAAACATATGCTCAAAAATTGTACTGATTAGGATGTGCTAACCTGTTTTGTTAGCTGCCTGTAGTAATAATATTACATTGGGTACAACTAAATGTTTCACAAGGACAATTCTATTATTGAGTGCTAAGTGAGAATCAGATAATTTGTGAGTATCAATGGTATGTATATGTTTTTATTGTAATCTCTATTTCCTTTCCCCCATCACAATTGTCCTTTTTCTCCCTAGGTGATATTCCAATTGTGCCACTTAACTTTGTCATGATATCCCTGGAAGGCCCATTTAACCGGGATACAGTGGAAGGATGTGTTAAGGAGACATTACTTTTTTTATCACGATCCATTTCTACCAAACGAAGTGTGGAGTTTACATTCAAAGGAATTGGGGTACTCATGATCAAAGACAACAAAGTGAAGATGAAATTTTATAAGGACTTCCTTTGTACCGTGGATGGAAGTGGGACTTTGATGAAAGCCCTTGCCAATGTAAATTAATGTTTTTCTTCTTCTGACCCATCTCCCCATAGCAGCTCTGAATCATCTAGGTGGGACATCAGTAAGAAAAGCTCAGGTTGACATATTTTAAGTGGAGCTTTCCTCAGGAGCAAGGAGGTGCCTGTTCATGGTGATTAACTCTGACATATATGATAAGAAGGGCAAGGAAACTTTAAACTGTTGAGTCAATGCCAACCAAAGAATATAAACAGTAATAGAAACTCTTATAACTTTGAACCCTTTATAGTACCTCAGCGTTTAAAGAGTTCTTCCACATGCATTATTTCACTTGAGTCTTGACACATTATAAAATCAGGGTGACAGCATGATGACCTTGATTTTACAAGCGAAGAAAGTGAGGTCTCAGGTTGTGTGGGAATTTGAGATCAGGGTCCCCATAGTGCTAGTACTGAGATTCCAGCCCAGACTTCCTCCTCACATAGGTCTTGTTTATTTCAGTGAAAGTCTGCAGCAAAATCTAATTAAATAATGAGAATGCTTTTAGCTTTTAATTTTCTTTGTTATTGAAGAAATTTTGTAATTGGCATCACTGTCATTATTAACCATAGAATAGCTGGCATGGCTTTCATGCTAAGTTGGACATGGCAGAGTTTAAGGAACCAATGAAATAGTCAATCAGCAAGATTTATTGAATATTTAATGTGCCTTATGTATGCCTTTGTTAGTTAGTTCCTAACTAACAAAGTTAACATGAATGATTCAAATCACCACAGCATTCCATAGAAAAAAACCCTGATTTTTAAATGAAAAAATCTATGAAGATGGCCTAATTCTACCGGTTTCTCCTTTCATGGAGCTCTGGGATGGGACTTCGGGAGACAGGGTTGCACATTAATGAGGCTCTTGGTGTTTTCTACATGATCTGGTTTCATACAGGATTGCTAAGAGGGATGCGAACCTGGCATGTGGATAGTGGAAACACACACGGGGAAAACCCTGTCTTTCCCATGAAAACAGATTTGCAAATCCATAGTCAAGGCCAAAGTAGCCAGCTCATCTCTAGGGATTCTACTTGACTTTGGAGGTTCACTATGTGTTTAGAAAAGACAACATTTTACTTGGCCTGATGAACTCCAAAGCATAATTTTTCAAGAATATTTTTTCCCCAAAGTCCTGGGGAGACATTCTGTGAAAACAGCCTGGAGACCAAAGCAGACTGAGAACTGCTGATCTTATCAATTGTCCTTCAGACAAAGGCACAGAGCATGTCATCGTTTTTTTTTTTTTTTTTTTTTTGTGGCACTGGGGATGGAACCCAGGGGCATTCTACCTCCGAGCTATACCCCCAGTCCTATTTTTTATTCTTTAGTTTGAAACAGGGTCTCACTATGTTGCAGAGTGCCTCACTAGGTAGCTGAGGGTGGCTGTGAACCCGGATCCTCCTGTCTCAGCCTCCCAAGTACTGGGATTACAAGATTGCGCCACCACACCTAGCATCATCGTATTTTAGGAACTGAGAAATCTGGCTGTAAGGAAAATGTCTGAATGTATTTAATCATGGAGCTCCTTATTATCTAACTAACTCAATAAATACTGTAAGATGGTAGGAGTGGTAGTTTTATCCCCAAATATCCTATAATTTAAACCTGAGCACTCCTGTGGGAACTTATTGCACTTATTTCAGTGATGCCACTGTTTGATTTCATTAAAGCGTCTTTTTGGGAATTTCTCTCAAAGATTTTGTAGGCTACAGCATTCATTCAAAAATAATAACCTATATTATTCTATACTGATGATGTAATAGCATGGCCATTATGTGATGTCATAATGACCATAGCTATCTGTTGAGTGTTTGCTATGTGCTCATTTACATTGAGCATTTCATAAAAATCCTGTGAATTCAATCCTATGGTTATTCCTACAAACCCAGTACCTAAGGTCACATTGCAGTTAGCACTGTAGGGGTTTCAACATGAGCCCACTTGTCTCCAAAGCCCTCCTCTTGACTGCCTCATTTTAGAGTCCTTTGGGTCAAGAGTGGAATCAGACAGCCTGCTCATTTCCCTGATGGTTTCAGGAAATCTGCTCTCCACCCAAAGATGTCTAAAAGAAGCTGACAACTCTCAAGGCAATTCCCAAAGAGGAGGTGGTTTGAGAAAAGATAGCATCAATGGAATTGCTGTGCAAATACCTAGGGTGACTACTTTGATAAATGAGTTCATTCCTCACTGTATTTTAAACTCTGGGCTTTAAACAAAACAACGGTAAAGGGTGTCATGGTAGGCTGGCCTTGAAGATAGCCTGTAGTTCTGATTTGGCTATCTTGGATCACAGCCCAGGGTATCTATCTTTCCTTCCTTCCTTCCTTCCTTCCTTCCTTCCTTCCTTCCTTCCTTCCTTCCTTCCCTCCCTCCCTCCCTCCCTTCCTATGTGGTACTGAGGAGTGAACCCAGAGGCATTCTATCTCCGAGCTACACGCCCCGCCATATTTTTATACGCTTTTATTGGTGCGTTATAGTCTCACATCATGACATGATATACATTATGATGTGACCATGTTTCTCTGTCCTTCAGAGACCCGGAACTATGGACTCGGTGTTGTCGAGCAGAGAGGGCTTTGGCAAACGGCCCGGCAGCGTGCTTGCATTCCCAAGGTGAGTGCTTTGCTCTGTGGATTTGTCCAGGCACCAGCTCTCCTGGTTCATCTCCTTGAATAGTTTCTCAACCTTTTATAGCTCATGCTCCTTTCTAGTGTATTCCTGTATCTCAATGCACCAGCAAAGAGTTTCTTACATACACTTTTTTTTTTCAGTACTGGGGATTGAACCCAGGGGCATTCCACCTCTGAGTTACACCCCTCGCCTGGTGTGGTAGTGCATGTTTATAATCACAGTACTTGGGAGGCTGAGACAGGAGGATCTCAGTTTCAAAGCCAGCCTCAGCAATTTAGTGAGGCTCTCAACAACCTAGTGAGACCTTGTTTCCAAATAAAAAATAAAATTGGTCTGGGGGTGTAGCTCAGAGGTAGAATGCCTTTGGGTTCAAAACCTCCCATGTACTGGGATTACAAGCATACACCACCATGCCTGGCTATTCCATATACTTTTGTAGTTAAGTTACATAACAATGAACCATTAAAATATTTTTTTATAAACTTTCTTGATTCCCTAGAAATGCTGATCCTACTTCCCACCAACCTTGGCCCCTGTCACAATAGCAGAGCTCTTCTTACCTGCCAGGCTTTCCTCTATTTCCTTTGCTTTCTCTGCCCTAGCTTCTTCCTCTTCCTGCACTCTAGCCCACCTCCATTTGGAGCTTATTCTTACCACTAGACAGGTTAAAAAGATAGGGTGGAATAGGGAACAGATTTGCCCCAAGAGTAAGGTGGGTATTGGAGGCTGCTGATGATTACATTTATAATAATGATGACAATCATGATGATAGTAATAATAAGAGCTACTATAGAGCACCTACCAGATGCCAATTCCTGTTAAGCACTTTCTCAGTATGACTATGTTTGATCTTTACTACAATTATTTAAGATATGTGTCATGAGTTTTTACATTTTTATAGGTATACAAAATTTTAATCTTTTAAAAAGACTGAAACAACATGTTGCATTAAGAACCCAAGAATAGGAGTTTTATTTCCAGTGTGACTATCACCCTGCTCATTGTGCACTCTTTTTCATTTTTTAGTCATGGGGATTGAACCAAGGGGCATTCTACCTCCAGGTTATACCCCTAGCTCTTTTCATTTTAAAACAGGATCTTGCTAAGTTGCTGAGACTGGTCTTGAACCTGTGATCCTCCTGTCTCAGCCTCACCGTATTGGGATTGCAGGAATGAGCTACCATGCCCAGCTTATTGTGTGCTCTTAATTATGTTCTTAATTTTCATTGCCATGCCATTATTCACTGTGCATTTCAGGTGGAGGAAATTTGGAGAATAATAGCCAGCTGCCCCCAGCAGTCTTTTCTCATATTTTCTGAGTATGTGACACCTTCTTGTGTTTGTTGTTTTGAACAATCTCCTCCTGATGAGCTGTGTGACACATTCCTCAGAACAATCATGGTGAAGGACAGAATAAGCCTGCAAGACTAGGCAGTCTACCCCCCTCATTTTACAGATAGCTATATGACTATCAAATGACCAAGCTAGAAATAAACGGCTCTTTATTGTTCCAGCCTTCTTTCCTCTGCACCATATTGCAATGGAAATAAATCAATGGATTAAAAATAATTTTATTTTGATTTTTTTAAGACAAATTTCATTGTCTTCTTTGCCATATTTGGCTTAAGTACTCTAGCAGGGAAATAATTGTAGTGGGTCAAAGATTGGGGGCTCCTATAAATTCAAGTGTTTAGAAATGGTCATGAGGATTCATATACTCAAAACAATTGTTATTATTGATTTATGTGAAGTTTGGTTCTTGGATTTACTTGGAGATACCAACCTCCAATGCTAATTCTAGCCCAGTACTCCATACTTGAGACCAAAACTTACAACTACATACATCAACTAAACAACACCTCCCTATGCAAGTGTACCTTTTCAGGCCCTTTACTTTTGCCTGGGGAGAGGACAGGGAAGTGGAGAGGAGAAAGAACGAGGAGATAAATGGTTATTTTAGGTCATACTCTTCCTGCAAGGCTATAATTTCTTGCCTTCAAGCTATCTAACAACCATTATAGCATCTGCTCACCCCTGTAGCATTTGCTTATAGAATTAGAAAGGACATAGAATAATTCAAGCTGAAACCAAAACCAAAATCTTAAATCCAGGCCTTCAAAGCGATTTCTTTATATACAAGCTGCTTTCGAGCCCACAGGAGAGTGGGGCAAGGTCTTACTTGGCTCTCAGACTTAGCTTCAAAGAGAGTCCAAGAAATGTCTTCAGCAGGTCAAGCACTCATCCCAGAGAGGGTGGTGGGCATTTCAGAATCTGCAAGTGGGCTGTGTTGCTTCCCAGAACTGACAGTTCACACAGTTACCAATTCAGGTCCAGAGCAGTGAACACACGTCTTGACTCGTTCCTAGGATTGAGCATAATGAGATGGAGAACAAACCACCTATGGAGACAATTGCAGAAGAAGGTGAAGAGAATAGACAAAGGAAGTCCAAGTTGAAAGACAAGCCAGACAAAGAAAGAGGTATCAGAGGTAGGCCAATGGTTTCTGGGTGTAACCTGTTACTCTTCATTGCCTATGTGCCTAGCCCTATTGCTTAGCAACTCATACCCGAAGTGAAATGTTAGATTCATGAATAACCATTGTACTCTTTTCTCTAACTAAGATCATCTATTCCTGGAATCCTGTATCTCACCTTAAGCACTTTATGTGTCACAGATCCTCTGACTTTCAGGCTCTTAGACCATCATCTTTTTGTGTCCCTGTGGGCATCAAAACTCAGATGGTTACAGGGTCCATCCAGGTAACAGAAATGCATAAGATGTTACGGAAACATGTTTGCTTAAGCATTTTTTTTTTTTAAACTGAAAATAAAGAATGGTAATTTTACATCTTTGATGTCTGTAGAAGACACTGAGGTTTTCCTATCTGTGCATGCATTTAATCTGTTGTAATAAGTTGTTTTGATTGAAGCATTTGAAGAAATTTGAGAACTCTGAAGACATTGAAAGTTCCCCGGGGACCCTCCAGGGCTTGCCAGACCATGCTTTTAGGACTGTTCGTCTAGCAGATTGTTTCTTTGTGAAAATGTGATTCAAGTGGCATCAAATCTTCTGATTTTTCACAAAAGGCAGAGATCCTGACTTTAAAGTGAATCTATTGATTGTTAAATGTTGACCACTAATGATACTGAAACAAAAAATGCCGTTTGGGTCAAATAAAACATGTCAATGGGTAAACATTGGCTTGTGGATGTCAGTTTTCAGTGTGTGGCTTACAGAATCACTTAGTAAGACCTTCAGCATCTTAGTCAGGCACTGTTTCAAAATAAAAAATAAAAAGGGCTGGAGAAATAGTTTGGAGGTAGAGCCCCCCTGCATTCAGTCCCCAGTGCTACATACATAAATAAATAAAGTCATAGGGCAAGGGACAATCATTTGAAGAAAGTATATCTTTTTTTCTTTTGGTATTAGAAATTGAACCTTGGGTCGTTCTATCTCCAAGCTACATTCCCAGTGCATGCATGCATGCATATATATATATATATATATATATATATATATATATATATATATATATATGGGGGGGAGTGAGCGCACTGGGAATGTAGCTTGGAGATATATAATTTTATATATAATTTTAAAACAGGTTATCACTAAGTGGCTAAGGCTGGCCTCAAACCTGCAATCCTCCTGTCTCAGCCTCTCAAGTACTGTAAGTACCGTTCTGCACCTGGCTAAGAGATTATATCTGATGTGAAAATTTATCTTGGTAAAAACTATCAGAGTTTAAAGTGAGTACAAGCTACCCGTTTAATAGTTTGAAAGTTGACAGAAAACTTGCATCCATTTATTTTTTTATTTTATTTTATTTTTATCCAAAGAAATCTCGTCATCCAAGAAAAATCGAGATAGGCAATCTGCTGTGGTGGCCAAAGTGACAAGCGCAGGCATGTTGGACAAGGTCGAGAGAAGTGGGAGCGGTGGGAGGAATGTGGTCCTTGACAGGTACTGCGTTCCCTTTTTCCTCTCTTGTACTTCACCAAACATAATTTTGGGATATTGATGCAGGAAATTTTAACACTTGTTCATTTATTCTTTCATCCAGGATTAAAGAGAACATTCTAGGTATAAGGTGATGGGGATAAAGAGATGATCAAGGCTGACAATCGAGCGGAAAAGCCAGACAAGATATAGAGTGATTCATTGCTGTTCAGTGGGATGCATACTATGACAGGGGCAGAAACAAAATAGCATGGAGAGGACGCCCAGCTTTCCTTACTGATTTGGGAAACCACTTCCCAACTCTGCAAAACTTCCCTTGTATTTCTGAGTAGCAGTAATGAGAAACTGTTTTTAAATGTTTTCTAGCTACTTGTAGTTCTTTCACACTTTTCTGTTTGAGTCCTGTGTCTTTTTTTTCTACCAGAGGTTTTATTTTGCTTTCATAGAAAAAATGCATTTTTTTATAAAGAGATCTACAGAACATAGTTAAAATTAGTTTACTCATGTATATTTTATTTTATTTATTTATTTTTAGAACATGAAATTTATTTCAAGAAACAAAAAGGACATAAGGAAAAAATAAAAAAGAAACCCTACCTATAAATCATTGAAAACGTGGAGACAAATACAAATGATCTAACTTTGCTTTTCTGAAATGAGTAATTTCCTTTTAAATATAAAAGGAAATGATGGATTACTTTTTTATATGCTTTTATTGGTACATTATAGTCTCATATCATAATGTAAATAATGTTGACAGTGACATATATGCACAGTACTTGGTACCCCCTCCCCTGCCCCACCTTCCCATCTCTTCCCTTTCCAGTGTGGAGTGTGGAGTACTGAGATTGACATTAATATTTTCATATATGTACACATAGGCTATGGTAGTAATTACTTCCATAAACTTCAGTCTTCCCTCTCCCCTTCTCTTAGACGACCTCCCTGACTCCACTGAGTTTTCTCCTCCATTAGCTAGAGTCCCTCTGATATCCCAGTTACTTCCTAGCTTCCACATATTAGAGAAAACATATGACCCCTCACTTTCTGTGATTGGCTAATCTCATTTAACATAATGTTCTTCAGGTCCTTCGATTTTCTTACACATGACATAATTTTGTTCTTCTTCATTGCTGAGTAGAATCCCATTATGTAGATATCCCATATTTTTGTAATCCATTCATCTGTTGATGGATACCTAGGTTGGTTCCATAATTTAGCTATTGTGAATTGTGCTGCTATGAACATGGGTATGCATATATTACTGTAGTTCTCTGGTTTCAACCCCTTTGGAAAGATACCCAGGAGTGGTATAGCTGGATCATATGGTGGATCCATTCCAATTTTCTGAGGAATCTCCATATTGATCTCCATAGTGGCTGTACTAATTTGCAATCCCACCAACACTGTAGAAGAGTTCTAATTTTCCCACATCCTTGCCAACATTTATTGTTTTTTGACTTTTTTTTTTGTAGTATAGGGGGTAGAACCTCTGAGCTATACCCCCAGCCCTATTTTTTTTTTTTTTTTTTTTGCGGTACTAGGAATTGAACTCAGGGGCGTTCTACCTCCGAGCTATACCCCCAGCCCTATTTTTTATTCTTTATTTTGAAACCGGGTCTCACTAAGTTGTGGAGTGCCTCACTAGGTAGCTGAGGCTGGCCGTGAACCTGGATCCTCCAGTCTCAGCCTCCCGAATGCTGGGATTACAAGCGTGTGCCACCACGCCCGGCTCCCCAGCCTTATTTTTAATTCTTTACTTGTGAAACAGGGTCTCACTAAGTTGTGGAGGGCCTCACTAAGTAGCTGAGGCTGACTGCAAACCTGCGATTCTCCTGTCTCAGCCTTGTTTTTTGACTTCTTGATGACGGCCATTCTGATTGGGGTTAAATAGAATCTCAGTGTAGTTTTGATTTGCATCTCCCTGATTGCTAATGATGTTGAACATTTTTTCACATATTTAGAAGCCATCTGTATCTCTTCTTTTATGAAGTGTCTATTCAATTCAATCGCCCATTTCTTGATTGGGTTTTTTCTTTTTAGTGTAAAGTCTCTTAAGTTCTTTATATATTATAGATATTAGTCCTCTATCAGGAGGATAACTGGCTGGCAAAGATCTCCCACTCTGTAGGCTTTTTCTTTAGATTCTTGATGGTTTCTTTTGATGAGCAAAAACTTTTTAAATTTAATGCCATCCCGTTTATTAATTATTGCTTTAATTTCCTGAACTTTGGGGATCTTGTTGAGGAGGTTTCTACCTGTGCCAGTATGTTGGAGTGTTGGACCTATGCCCTCCTCTAGTAACTTCGAAGTCTCTGGTCTAACTTCCAGGTCTTTAATCCACCTTGAGTTGACTCCTTAAGTTGAGAGGTAAGGATTTAGTTCTATTTTTCTACAACTGGATAATCAGTTTTCTCAGCACCACTCGTTGAAAAGACTTTATTTTTTTTCCAACATACGTGTCTGGCACCTTTGTTGAAAATAAATTGGTTATAAGTGTGTGGATGTGTTTCTGTATCTTCTATGCTGTTCCATTGGTCTATGTGTCTGTTTTTGTGCTGCCATGCAGGCCACCGTGCTCTCCAAGCCTAAACTCCATAGGGTACCCTCCCTAGTCATTCTATTTATGACAATAGTACCCCCATTTCTCTTATCATTGCATGACATTTATAATTCAGGAATACTACAGAGTTCCTTTACCTTGTTACTGGACTTCTATTCCCATCAGAATATTAATTCCAACAGGAAAAGGATGTGTGTGTGTGTGTGTGTGTGTGTGTGTGTGTGTGTGTGTGTGTTATTGGGAATTGAGCCCAGGGGCACTCCCCCTCTGAGCTACACCCCCAGCTCTTTTTAAAAAGTTTTTGTTTTGAAACTGGGTCTTGCTAGGTTGCTGAGGCTGGTCTTGAACCTGTGATCTTCCTGTCTCAGTCTTTCAAGTACTGGGATTACAGGCAGGTGCTACCATGCCTGGCCCCTTTACTGAGTTTTAAAAATGTATATGATAGCTGAGCGTGGTGGCACATGCTTACAATCCCAGTTCTTGGGAAGTTGAGACAGGAGGATTGCAGGTTCCAGGAGAGCCTCAGCAACTTAGTGAGGCTCTTATCAACTTAGTAAGACCATGTTTCCAAATAAAAAATAAAATAGGACTAGTGGTATAGCCCGGAGGTAGAAGACCCCTGGGTTCCACCCCAGTACCACTATATATATAATTTCTTATATATCATATATTTTATTACTATATATAAAGTATTTTTTATTTCGTTTTCTTTTTCTTTGCCTTCTCTTGCCAGTTCCTCTGTTATCTTTGAGAATTTCTTATTTTTTTATCTGTTGCTTCATTATCTTGGGTGTAGATGACCTCCTTTGTGAGGTCTGTTGACAGGAGTACTCTCTTTGCCCTGGTATACTTAATTTTTTACTTCTACTGGTGTATTATAGTCTCACATCATAATGTAGTAAATAGTGATAGTGACATATATGCACATAGCACTTGGTGAGCTTTTCCCTGGCTCCCTCCCTACTCTCCCCTGCCCTATACTGATACTGAGATTGGCATTAGTATTCTCCCATATGTACACAATATCCGTATAACTGTTTCTTTCATGAACTCTTCCATTCCCCCAACCTCTCCTAAACTTCCTCCCTCACTCCACTGGGGTTTCTGGAGTACTTTAATTGCTTCATAATTTTGCTTTGAGAGTTCCTATATGTGCCTTTGTTTTGTGGTTGTCATGATATTCTGGCTGGATAGCTACAAACCCTGTTCAAATATTTACATTAGCATTTAAAGCCCTTGCCCTGGGCCACCTGGGTGATGGTAGAAACCACCTCTACACCTGGCATGGGCTCAAATTTTGGTTTCTGATGAGGTTCTGGAGCATGTGTAAGTGAAGAGAGTGAGACTGTGATTCCCACTCTTGATCAGGAGATTGTGGCAGGAAACATGCTCTGTGTCTATGGCATGGAGAGGAAGCAAAAGCACTGGCATTCTATCCACACCACCTTCAACACATACCCAGGTGGAATCACTTCTTATCAGTGCCCTACTGCTACCTCCCTGTTCCAGCCACGATCTCTTTCTCTTGCGTGATGGGTATGGTTTCCTAAGCGTTCTCCTACACCTGCCATTGTTTTCATTAAAGTAGTAGACCAGTATAAGTTACATGATCTCATCTACTCCCTCCCCCAAACCCTCTAATATCTTCCCTTTCTCAGTGCAAAAGCCAGAGTCCTTACCATGGCCCGCAAGTTCTTACCTGGTCTCTGACTTCTCTCCTAGTCTCACCTCAAATTCTCTTCCCTCCAGCCACACTGAGAACAGGCATGCTCCCGTCTCAAGGACTTGGCACTCTTTTGCCTGTTTGAATGTCTTTTGTATCTGACACCACACTGTTTCTCTCTCACTTTTTTTTTCCAAGTCAAATATCACCTTCTTGGTGATTTGACCCTCCCTAGTCATTCTATTTATGATATGGTACCCTATTTCTCTTATCATTGCATGACATTTATTATTCAGGAATACTACAGAGTTCTTTTACCTTGTTACTGGATGTCTATTCCCATCAGAATGTTAATTCCACTAGGACAAGGGTGTGTGTGTGTGTGTGTGTGTGTGTGTGTGTGTGTGTGTGTGGTGCGTTACTGGGAATTGAACCCAGGGACATTCTACTCCTGGGCTATACCCCCAGCACTATTTTATTTATTTATTTAAAATTTGAAATGGTGTCTCACTAATTTGTGGAGGATCTCAATAAGTTGCTGAGGCTGGCCATGTACCTGAGATCCTCCTGTCTCAGCCTCCCAAGTACTAGGATTACAGGAATGCACCACCTTGCCAGAATAGGACAGAGATTTTATACGTGCTCACATGCTGTTTTTCACTCCCTTTCCTGTGTCTAGAATGGTGCACATTTGGTAAACACTCAGTATGTTTTTGTGGAATGAATAAATTTTACCCCATTTCATAGAATTTGACCTTGCAAGATGACCACAGCTTGACCAATGTCAGTTACCTTGTAAACAACAAAGCTAGCTTTATCTGACACCAAATGTAGATTCTTAACCATGGAATATATAGCTATTCTGGAAAAAACCATTGAGATACTTTATCTTCTGTTTGTATCTGCCTCTAAAACTAACATTGCTCTAGAGGTCAGACTGTATTGAGCAGTAATTAATATTGCATTATTTTTATAGCATATCACCTCCAGATGGTCCGACAAATGACAGTGAAACAAAGCCCAGAATATCTCTAGCCCCTGCTTGCCAGGATCATAATAAGGCAGGACAGGTACAGTGCTTTCAAATAAACAAAGTCCAGAATCTTCCTCTGAATTTTGTTTCTCAATCTCTTTCTTAATTATAATATGTGTGTATGACCCAAGTGCTTAGATCTTAACTTGAACTGTGATAAATCTATCAAGATCTGTCAAGATCTAGTCAAGATCTGTCAGTTAACAGAAGTAGGGTTTGGAAATCTTTCTAACTTTCCATTGCTATAAATGCTTCTGATAAAGTGAGAGTTCAGTAAGTCTTTTTGATAATTTGTGGGTCTACTTCACAAACCCAATTTTTCTAATTGTCACAAATGCATTCTTTATAAAAGTGGGTTTCTTGAAAAGTCTTTGGAGAGCTTGTGTAGGGAATGTGAATGTCAAAGAGTAAAATATAACAAGTAATGTGTTCTGTAACTTGGGATTGTAGGAAATGTGCTATGTATGTTTGCAACGAGCTCAACGAAATTTCCCTTTGTACTACAATGAGGAAAGGAGGAAGAAAGAGATAGAAGATGAGAGACTCATACATCAGTATCAACTGTTGAAAGACCAGAAGGCATTCTTAAAACAACAGGTGGTTTAACATCTTGAAATTGTGTTCTTAAGCGAGACAGTAGTACAAAATTATCAAAGTTCATTTAAAATGTTCCATTCCATTCCTGTACTGTCACATATCTACTATTTTATATATGGCTAGACTAAAACTTAGGTAGCATCAAAGATCTCAATAATAATAAGCAACACTGGGATGAATATCCATGTAATTAAATATTTGCATGGATCACTGATTCTTTTCACTCCAGAAATACTAAATTTTAAAGGTGGAATTGCTGGATTGATATTGGTTTATTTTTAATTTTTGGTAAAGTATCAATCTGGTCAAAGTTTCTATCTTTCATAATTGTGGCCTATTGCAAGCAAGTAAAGACAGAATGTCATTTTTATATTTGCTCTATCCAGATTTCTGTGCTCTCCTATAATTGACCCTACTGTCTTCTCCTACAGGTGATATAAAAAATTTCATTCCTCCCCCTTTTTTTTGGTACTGTAGCTTGAACTCAGGGGTGTTCCACCACTGAGCTATACCCCCAGTCCTTTAAACATTTTTAAAAAATTGAAACAGAGTTTCACTAAGTTGCTGAGGCTGGCCTTGAACCTACAATCTTCCTGTCTCAACCTCCCAAGTACTGGGATTACAGGCATGTGCCATCATGCCCAACTTCACTCCTTCTTAAGATACTTGTAGTAATGGTGTCTAAAGTCCAAGAATAAGAAATTAAAAACCTTCTCTAACCCACTTTCATAAATTGATGAAGACATCAGAAAAATACTGTTGCCTCCGAAGACATTTCTGTCTTGAATGGATTACATTAATGTCATCGAATTTAAAAATGTAAAGGTTCTATTTCAACTTGTGATTAAAATTTTAAAAATTGTTTTGCAATAGATGAAAAGTCTAGCTGCTAGAGAACAGAATCAGAAAAATGCTGCCTATAATCTGGGAGTTGCTGAAGCTATCAGACATCACAAAAATGAGAAGCCTGAATTTTATGTAAGACTCCTCTTAAATTTTCTATTGCTCATAGCTGCCCCATCTGTATTTGGATCCACTCCCTGTCTTGTAGGTTATGCCTTTTTTAAAGAGTGCAGTGCTGGGGATTAGCTCAACTTCATCCTTGAATGTGCTTGTGTTATCTATCCAGTGGGTTATCTCAATACTAGCTGGTCAATGTATGGAGGTCTGGGCAAATGTTAGAAGATAAAGATTTTCTGATGGATTTTAATTTTTTGAATGATTAAGTTTATTTTGGGGGATTCCAGCATAAATGAATTGCTTCTCTTTCATCCTAGAAATCCTTCCTATTTGATAAACGGCCATTTAGTTCTGAGATTAGTGCTCTTAGGCAAGAGGAATATTCCCAAAGCCTCCTGAAGCAAATGGCTAGCAGACGGGAAAACGAAATAAAGCACAGACAAGACAGAGAGCTGATGGACCGCCTGGAACAAGTGCAGCTCACAGAGGAGTGAGTTCATAGACACATGCTGAGCAATGGAGGCAGAATATTTGTGCGAAGTTAATGTTTACGTGCGATCAAATCAGTTTTGATAGTTTTCTTAGCACCACTGTAACCATTTAAACAAACTAATGCAGTTAGTAGCCAGTACCAGAGCATAACCAGAGCCACTGTTATTATAATTATAGGAATGATTGCCAATCTATAATTATAATTATAGAATACGATTTTGTATTGCTTTGTGAACACCAGTACTGAGAGATGGGGGAAGGAACATGTCTTGAGTAGGCATCATTCCCAGCTAAAAGATGCTCTGAGACAGCCTCTTGGCAAAGCTGAGGTTTTGTTACAAGTAGGTAGGGTTTCCCATGGAACCTGAGGATAGAAATGTATTGGGAACCCAGGAAGGACTGGAACCAGGGACGGAAAAGCTGTGTAGAGGAGCTTCCTTTCTGCTTATATGCGTAGCTCCTTAGTTGACATCATCTTTATTCTAGCTTAGACTTGGAGAATGTTAGTCTTAATTCCAAATTTTCAGGTCTTGATTGAACTGAGGCCTGGGATGGGGCTAAGGCCATGGAGTTCATATATGCTCTATTTCTGCTATTGAGGTCAGGAGAACAATTGTGGAGGCCATACTACATGCTTATGTAGTATGTAAGCAGAGACTCCTCAAATAAGCTATTTCTGTGACCAAAACAGTATATTTGTATAAAATGTATATGTTCCATTCTACTCTCTTTATAGATCATATGAGTTGCCTAAAAGTTGCATAAAATAAATCATAACTTGTAATAGGATACATTATTTTTCTTAAAGAGGAATTTTATGGCAAATCAGTTTATAGAATGAATAGTCCCTTTCTGCTTTCTAATCTAGATTTTTTAAAGAGTTGGCTGAAAGGGCGGAGGGGTGCCTGCTATTTTAGTAGTATTTGGACTATGTGGTCAGTCGCCTGTTTATACCTGACCTGTCTGTCCAGGGTTAAACATGTTTACTAGCCTATGGATTTTAATTACTTTTTTCTTAAGATGAAAGTTCCCAGAAGGAAACATCAACTTTATTTGCCACATTTTCATTCCTATTAACACTCATTTAACATATCTTGATGATGTTTATCTGTACTGCTAAAGATTCCGTAAAACCACTCCCCCTTCTCCTGTTCTTAAATGCCAGACTTGCTGCACAAAGAGCCAAATATTTAAAAGACAAAATGGAAGAAACCCAGTGTTACAAGAGAGCATTGGATGCTCAGGTAAGCAGCAATTAATATTATTTTAAAAATGATGCAGTGCTTCAGTAGCAGTCTGTAAAAATGTATAAATACCATAACACTAGGAACACTCTTAGTGCTGCACATTTGGTGGTTTTTGAGCCCTTTGTTCCTTCCTGTAAGGCACTAGTATTTTACTACATTACAGAGTTGTGCGTAAAGCTCATTCCCTAGTAGAATTGTAATCTGCAGTATATGTGTCCCTATTTCAGATAAGGAACAAATTTTCCCAGTTGCCCATGTTTGAACCAGACTCCTCCGAGCCCATCTTTGGTAAGTACGAGGGTGAGTTGATAGAGGAAAAGCGAAAGCGAGACCAGAACTACATGAAGCACCAACTGGAAGCAGCTGCTGATCTCAAGAGGAAAGCCATCCTGCAGCAACTGGTGGAACAGAAGCGCGATCTGCAGATGCTCCAGAAGACAAAGAGAGAGTAAGCAGCCCCCCGCCCCCCGCCTCCTCCTCCTCCTTGTTCTTTTTACTCCTTTTTCTTCCCCTTTTCTCCTTCTCACTCTCACTCTCACTCTCTTCCCTCCCTCCCTCCATCCCTCCCTCTTTCTCTCCCAGAATAGAAAGTAAGAATAATAGCTAGCACATTGAGGAGTTAATTGTGAAAGACATTGTTCTAAGTTTTATGGTTACAATCTGTCCTATGAAGAAAAAGTTACTAAATAAATAATTTTAAAGTTCTCTTTATTCCATATCTCCCTCTAGTTCCATCCCCATATTTTTCTTTCTCATTTTAGTATGGCTTCTTTTAATTTTTTTATTAGTGCGTTGTAGTTATACATCATAGTGAGTTTCAAAGTGATGCATTCATATATACACATAACATCTCTTGGTGTGTTTCCCTCTGCACCTCCCCTCTCCCTCTCCTTCCCTGTACATGCTCGTGTGATTGATGGTGATACCTTCATTCACAAACATAACATTATTTGGTCTATTTCCTTCCTCAAAAGAGTTGTCCATACCAGCACTGTCCAATGTGTACAGTACAACGTGAGCCACGAATGTGGTATCATACTCAAATAAACTCAGCGTGTGTGTTGGGGAGGGGGGTTCTTAATTTCCACTAATCTCTCTTCCCATCGTGAGGGTGATGGGGAAAGTGGTAAGTAGGCAGAGGAGGAATTTATACCATTTCAGTGCACATATCTATAAGTTCAAATATCAGACATCCAGCTTCTTAAAATGCCCAATTGGTCACCCCACCAGTGGGGAATTTTTAAAGGTCCTGAATTGGCTCTCAGTCTTGGAACATCTCCATGCCCCCCCCCCCAAGCTTTTCCATTGCCCATATCTCTGCTTCCTACTGCACCCCAGATGGCTACAGAGAACGTTAGTTTCTTCCTTGTAGATGTTCATTAATTCTTAGATCTTTGATTAGTCAAAATTACCGAGGTACTCAGAGTTCAAAAAAAGCTCTCTCAAAAGGCATCTAGTCTTTTTAGAAGACAGTGTATTCATTAAAAGAAAAAAGTTATTTTATTAAATTTTTATAAACTTGATAAGTGGTCAGTGGGGAAGGGCATAGATCTTTTATGTTCTATACCAAGCAGGCTCAGACATAAAAACATGAGTAGAGAGTAGGCTGAAGATGGTGAGAATTGGTAGAGATGGGTGGGAGTAGTCAAACACATGACTTCTGGAGTCAAGTCCAATGTAGGATAGAGCTGCACATATCCCCAGGGCCATGTATACTTTTATGTCTATATATTTGCTAAAATATTGAAGCATCTTCATACTTATTAATAAATAACTGAGGCTCTGAGCCCCACAAGCACACCCATGCTGCCCAGGCTGCCCCAACTTCTCCATGGTACCTTCATCCCACCTCCCTATGATCAGTCACCTAAAGGATTAACACCTGGGGCCCCTGGACCACTTCCAGTGTCCATTCTGAATGGTTGATGTGATTCTGCCATTTTACTGGTTGTGTGATACTGGGCAGATTACATTTCTCTGAAGGCATTGGTTTCCGTATCAACTAGTGATAATGTAAGTATCTATCTCTAGGTGGCTTAGGATTAAACTAAATGATTCTTGTAAATAGTTTAACATAGTGCCTGGCTGAGAGCAAGTGCTCAATCAAAGTAGCTAATGCTATTACAGGAAGAGGAAAATAAAGAAGAGGCTGTTCTTTTTCTGGATTGTAAATTAGTATCATTATTTTCTATTGTATTAGCTTAAATGGTTGGGAATATGTTTATTTAGGGTATAGATCTGGCTCCCCACAGATAATTGTTTACACATCTACTGATATCTGGACACAGCCTTGAGTGATTCTGAACATTTTACCCATAATATTCTGATTTCAGTCCCTTTGGAAAGATATCCAGGGATGATATAGCTGGATCATACGGTGGATTCATTCCAAGTTTTCTAAGGAATCTCCACATTCATCTCTATAGTGGCTGTACTCATTTGCAATCCCACCAATAGTGTAGAAGAGTTCCTATTTCCCCACATCCTTGCCAGCATTTATTGTTTGATTTCTTGATGATTGCCATTCTGATTTGGGTTAGATGGAATCTCAGTGTAGTTTTGATTTGCATCTCCCCGATTGCTAATAATGTTGAATTTTTTAATGTGTTTATTGGCTATTTGTATTTTTTTCTTTGTAAAGTGTCTATTTAGTTCAATTGACCATTTCTTTCTTTTTTTTTTGGTGGGGATTGAACTCAGGGGCATTCTACCTCCAAGCTATACCCCTGTCCCATTTTTTATTCTTTATTCTGAAACAGGGTCTCATTAAGTTGCAGAAGGCCTCACTAAGTAGCTGAGGCTGGCTGTGAACCCGGATCCTCTGGTCTCAGCCTCCCAAGTACCGGGATTACAAGCGTGAGCCACCACGCCTAGCTTCAATTGCCCATTTCTTGATTGGGTCATTTGTTGTTGTTGTTTTTTTCAGTGTTAAGTCTTTTAAATACTTTGTATATTCTAGATATTAGTTCTCTATCAGAGTAAGAGCTGGTGAAGATCTCCCATTCTGTAGACTCTCTAGACTCTTGATGGTTTTCTTTGATCCACAAAAGCTTTTTAGTTTAATGCCATCACATTTATTAGTTCTTATTTTAATTTCTTGAGCTTTGAATATCTTATTGAGAAAGTTTCTACCTGTGTCTATATGTTGAAGTATTGGACCTATGCCCTTCTCTCATAACTTCAAAGTCTCTGGGCTAATTTCTAGGTCTTTGATCTATCTTGAGTTGACTGTTGTACAAGGTGAGAGGTCAGGATTTAATTGCATTTTTCTTTTTTTTTTTTTTTTTTTGCGGTACTGGGGATTGAACCTGTCAGGGGCATTCTACCTCCGAGCTACACCCCCAGCCCTATTTTTTATTCTTTATTTTGAAACCGAGTCTCACTAAGTTGCGGAGTGCCTCACTAGTGCATTTTTCAATAAATGGATAAACTATTTTTCCAACACCATTTATTGAAAAGGCTGTTTTCTCCAATGTATATGTTTGGTACCCTTGTTGAAAATCAATTGACTAGAGCTGGGAGCTTGGGAGTCTGAGATAGGAGAATCACAGGTTTGAAGCCAGCCTTGGCAACTTAGTAGGGCTGTCAGCAAGTTAGCAAGATGCTATTTCCAAATAAAAATTTAAAAAATTGGACTGGGGATATAGCTCAGAGGTAGACTATCCCTGGGTTCAATTCCAGCAAAAAACACACACACACACACACACACACACACACACACACACACACACACACTGACTATATGTGAATTCGTTTCTGTGTCATCTATTCTATTGCATTGGTCTATGTGTCTGTTTTGTGCCAATTACCATGCTGTTTTTATTACTATAGATCCTGTAGTATAATTTAAAGTCAGGAATTGTCATGCCTCCTACATGGTTCTTATTGCTGAGAATTGCTTTGGCTATTCTGGGTCTTATGTTTCTCTATATGAAATTTAGGACTCATTTTTCTAAGTCTGTGAAGAATGACACTGGTATTTTGATTGCATTGACTCTGTTGACCACTTTTGGTAGAATGGCCATTTTGATAATATTTATTCTGCGTATCCAAGAGCATGAAAGATCTTTCCATCTTCTAAGATCTTCTTCAATTTCTTTCTTTAGTGTTTTATAATTTCCATAGTAGAGGTCTTTTATCTCCTTGGTTAGATTTATTCCTAGGTATTTTATTGAGGTTATTGTGAATAGAATTGTTTCCTGGATTTCTTTCTCAGTGGATTGATGATAGGCATGTAGAAAAGCTATTGATTTTTTGGATCAATTTTGTATCCCACTACTTTGCTGAACTTATTAATCAGCTCTAGAAATCTTTTGATTGCATTTTTGGTTCTTCTAAAATTAGTATCATGTCATCTGCAAATAGAGATAATTTCAGTTCTTTTCCTATTTGAATTCCTTTGATATCCTTCTCTTGCCTTACCACTCTGGCAAGAATCTTGAGTGCTATATTGAAAAAGAGTGGTGATAGTGGGCATCCTTGTCTTGTTTCTGATTTTAAAGGGAATTTCTGTGATTCCCCCCCCCTCCACTCAGTATGATGTTGGCTTTGGGTTTATTATATATTGCCTTAATGATGTTGAGGTAAGTTCCTTCTATCTTGAATTTCTGCAGTGTTTTTAATGTTGTATTTTGTCAAGTGTGTTTTCAGCATCTATTGAGATGATTGTGTGATTTTTGTTCTTAGTTTTATGTAGTGAATGACATGCATTGATTTGCATATGTTGAACCAGCCCTGCATCGCTGGAATGAAACCAACTTGGTCATGATGTAAAATTTTCTTGATATAGTTTTGAAGGTATATTGCTAGTATTTTGTTTAGGATTTTTACATCTATGTTCATCAAGGATATTGCTCTGTAATTTCCTTTTCTTGAGAGATCTTTATTTGGTTTTGGTATTAAGGTGATACTGGCCTCATAGAAGGAGTTTAGAAGGATTCCATCTCTTTCAATTTCATGGAATAACTTGTGAAGTATTAGGTTAAGTTCTGTAAACTTTTTGTAGAATCCAGCTGGGAATCCATCTGGATCTGGGCTTTTCTTTGATGGAAAGTTTTTTATTGCGGTTTCTATCTCTTTTCTTACTATTGATTGGTTTAGGTTTTCTATACCTTCTTGATTCAATTTAGATAGGCTGTATATGTCTAGAAATCTGTTGATTTCTTCTGTTTTCCAGTTTATTGGAGTATACATTTCAAAATAGTTCCTCATGATCCTCTTGATTTCCTCACTGTCTGTGGTGATGTCTCTTTTTTTCATTTCTGATTTTAATAATTTGGGTTTATTCTTTCTTTCTTTTGGTTAGGTTGGCTAAGGGTTTGTCAATCTTGTTAATCTTCTCAAGGAATCAGATTTTTGTTTTGTTAATCCTTTGTATTGTTTTTTGTTTTCCATTTCATTGATTTCTGCTCTGATTTTAATTAACTCCTGCCTTATACTGGCTTTGGGATTAGTCTGTTCCTGTTTTTCAAGGGCCTTGAGGTGTGCATTAGGTGGTTTATTTGGTGACCTTCTGTTTTTCTTATATTGACCACAGCACTATAATTCTCTTAATAACGTCCTTCAAGCTTCCCTATATGTTTTGGTATGTTGTGTGACTATTTTTGTTTAATTCTAGGAATTTTATTTCTCCCCTTATTTATTCTATGATCCATTCCTCATTCAAAAGTATATAATTCAGTCTCCATGTATTCACATATTTATTTCGGTCTTCCTGTTGTTGATATCTATTTCCATTTCATTATGATCTGAAAAGATGCAAGGAGTTATATTACATTTTTTGAGTTTCCCTGTACCTTCTTTGTGGCCCAGACTGTGGTCTATTTTGGAGAAGGTTCCATGAGCAGCTGAGAAGAATACATATTCAGATGTTGTTGGTGGCAATATTCTATATATGTCTATTAGGTTCATTCGGTTCATAGAGTTCTTTAGATCTGAAGAGTCCTTAATCATCTTTTGTCTGGAAGATTGATTTAGTAGTGTGAGTGGTGTGTTGAAGTCTCCCAGTATTGTATTTGGGTCTATTTGAGACCTAATGTCCCAAAGAGTTTGTTTTATAAAAGTGGGTGCACCTACATTTGGGGCAGAAATGTTGACTATCATTACATATTCTTGTTCAGTTATTCCTTTTATTAGTAAGAAGTGATCCTCTTTGTCTCTTCTGATATGATTTTAGCTTAGAGTCTGCTTTGTTAGATAAGAGCATTGTCCTGCTTGTTTTCTGTCTCCATTTGAATGGTATGTCTCTTTCCATCCTTTCATGTTTAGCCTAGGATGTCTTTGCATGTAAGGTGAGTTTCTTGCAAGCAGCATATAGTTGGATTATGTTCTTCAATCCACATTGCCAAACTATGCCTTTTAATTGGGGAGTTTAGACCTTTGACATTCAGTGCTATCATTGAGAGATGATTTTTGTTTCCTGTCATTTTGAGTTATATTTTCTGTTTGATAGAGTGTTATTTATCTTTTGTCTAGTTGTCCATCTGGTGGAATTTGCCACTTGTCTGGTTCTGGATTTATTTCTTTTTTATTCTTTATATTTTATTTCTTTAAATATTTTCTCTAGTGCTGACTTGGTAGTCATGAATTCTTTTAGTTTCTGTTTGTCTTGGAAGGTTTTTATTTCTCCATCAATTTTGAATGATATTTTTGATAGCTATAGCAGTTTTCTTCCAGGGTCTGAAAGTATATCATACCAGTCCCTCCTGGCTTTCATGACTTGGTTGAGAAGTTTAGAGTGATTCTTATTGTTTGACTCCTAAATATCATCTGTTCTTTTGTTTTGATACATTTTAGATTCTTTCCTTGGCCTTTATGTTAATCATTTTGATTCTTATGTGGCATGGAGAATTTCTTCTTTGATCTTGTGTTGTTAGTGTTCTGAATGTCTCTTGTATGTGGATGTCCAGCTCTTTATTCTAAGTTTAGGAATTTATCTAATATTATTTCTCTGAAGAGGCTTCTAATACCCTTGGCTTGTGCTTCTAGACCTTCTTCAATGCCCATTATCCATAAGTTATATCGTTTCATATTATACCATATTTCTTGGATGTTCTGGTCATGTTGTTGTATTGTTTTCTCTATATTTTGACTGCGTGATCAGTTTTGAATGAGTTCTCTTCCAAGAGTGAAACTCTATTTCCTATGTGGTCTAGTGTGGCAGAGGTGGTTTCTATTGAGGTCTTTAATTCATTTATTGTCTCATTTCATTCAAAGCCTCTTTTTGGTTCTTATTTAGGGCCTCAATTTCTCTATTCATATGTTCTTTAATTTCCTGTACACTTTCTCTGCTTTCGTTTCTGAGGCTTTTGATCATATTGAAAATCAGAATTTGCAATGTCCTGGCATTTTCTGCAGCTCAATATTGGTGATCTCCCTTGAGGTTAATTTGCGGGAGTTTGTTTCCTTGTTCGTCTTCATTCTCATGTTTTCAGAGTTCTCCGGTTTGTATTTCTGTTGTCTTGGCATCTTCTTACTCTTTGTGTCAGAGTTCTATGTCTATTTGTTATCCCTTTATAATAAGGCCTATGCTGGGGGTATATATTTGCCTCTAAGAATCTGTCTCATATTATTAGACTTTTGAGTCTGTCCCCCAGAGCCTCTTTAACAAGATATACTTCTTAGTGTAGGCAAACAGGCATCTCTGATTGGCAGCAGGCCACTGGGCTCTCCAGGCCCAGACTCAGCAGGGCCAGAGACTGATGTTCTGTTCAGAGCCTGTGGCCTAGTGGTTGGGCTTTCATGCCCCACAGACACCACTGCTGCTCTGTAGTGGTTGCAAACCCAAGAAAAACTCTGCAGAGTACTGAACTCCAGCTTTTGTGGCCACTGATGCCCATGACATTGACTCTACCTCCTCCAGAGCCACATTCACAAAGTCTATAAATTTGTTCTAGTTTTCCCCCTGAGCATGCTGTTTTTTTCAACAGATTCCATGGTTTGGACATCAACAGTTATACTGCTTACAGATTAAAAGATTATAATATAATAATCCTAAAAGGCTTGGCAGGCATTTTGATGGTGAAGAGAGATGGTTGCAGCCTAAGAAGATATGTCCATGCCTAAGGGAAGACATAGCTTTTGTACTTTTTCTTTTTTTTTTTTCTTCAAAATCAACTTTTTTTGAGATATACTCTACACATAGTAAACTACATGTTTTTTTGTTGTTGTTTTGTTTGCGGTACTGGGGTTGGAACCCAGGGAATCTACCTCCGAGCTACACCCCCGGCCCTATTTTTTATTCTTTATTTTGAAACAGGGTCTCACTAAGTTGCGGAGGGCTCACTAAGTAGCTGAGGCTGGCTGCGAACCAGGATTCTCTGGTCTCAGCCTCCCAAGTACTGGGATTACAAGTGTGCGCCACCATGCCCGGCGACTACATGTTTTTAAAGGGTACCAATTTACCAATTTTGATATATGTGTACACCCACCAATGAAACCATCACCACAACCAAGGTAATGAATCTATCTGTCTATCACCTCAAAAGTCTTATACCCATTTTTAATTCCTTCCTTCATCCTTTCCTAGGTCCCCTCTTCAAGCAACCACTCATCTTCCTTCTGTCATTACAGGATAGTTTGCATTTCCTAGGGTTTATATATGTGGAATCATATAATATATGTTTTTTTTGGGGGGGTCTGGCTTCTTTCAGTGAATTATTATTTTGAAATTTAGCTATGTTTTTGTGTGTAACAATATTTCTATTCTTTTTGTTGCTGGGTAGTATTCCATTGCATAGATACATCATACTTCTTTTATTCATTAATCTGCTAATGGATGTTTGTGTGTTTGTGTTATTTTCAGGTTTTTTTTTTAAAGCAATACATTTTATTTTACTTTTTTTTTCTTTTCTTTTTTTTGCGATACAGGGGATTGAACCTTGAGGGTAGGCTCCGCGTCCTATTTTTATTCTTTAGTTTGAAATAGGCTCTCACTAAGTTGTGGAGAGCCTCACTAAGTAGCTGAGGCTGGCTGCAAATCTGGATCCTCCGGTCTTAGCCTCCCAAGTACTGGGATTACAAGCGTGCACCACCATGCCTGGCTTATTTTCAGTTTTTGACTATGGCAAATAAAGCTTCTCTGAACATTCATGTGTGTTTGTGTGAACATATAACTACTACTGGGATAAATGCCTAGGAGTGGCGTGTCTGGTATGCAGCAGGTTGATATATGATATCTATATATCTATATCTATTTTAAAGTACCAAAGTCATTTCCATTGACTTTGGAAATAGTATAGTCACTGGCTGTACTATTTTCCAATTTTAACCAAAAATGTATGACAGCTCTAGTTCTTTTCCTCCTTACCAACACTTGGTATGATCAGTCTTTTTGATTTTTAGCTGTTCTAATGGCTATAGTATCTTATGCTTTAATTTGTATTCTTTAGTGATTTAGAATGTTAAACATCATTTCATGTGCCTTTTTAACAAATATGTGCATCTTCTTAGATTAAGTGTCTGAAGCATCTGTTTCAATCTTTTTCTCATTTAAAATTTTCATTTATTGTTTTTTGAAAATTTTTTATGTATTCTGTATATAAACCCTTTAACAGATAAATTTGTGAAAGCCTAAATATATCTTTCCCACTTTTTTTTTTAAGTTGCATTCTCTCAGGAGAGCATTCAGCTCCCTTTTAGCTTCTGTTTTATATTGGTCACACAGCCAGTACTTGTTCCAGGGTAGCTCTGCTTTACCCTACATATCATCACAGCCAGACCTTGGACCCTTTGCATTTGTTACTGAGATTATTACAGCTTCTTCCTCGGCTTCTGGCTGTTAGCTTCTCTAGTTGATCTTCTTGACTTGGAGTCAGAAGGGTTAAACTCCATTACTTCCAAGTAATGTGTGAACCAAGATCATAAGGTTTCAGAGCTTTCTTTTCCTTATATGAAAAGCAAGGATACTCACACTTCCCTTACTTATTGTTACTGAAAGGATGAAATGTATGTGAGAACATGTATAAACCAGAATGCTCTGAATAAATACAAACTGTGGTCTTGTTGTCTCTCTTGTTGGAGCTCTGGTTAGAGATTCCTTTTTCTGTATGGGACGAATCCTTGTTTTCCATTTCTATATCTTTTACAGGTTATAGATTATTCTATAATCTATAGTAGATTATCTGTTGTATAATCTATTGGAGATTCTCTTACATATCTTTTCCAACTCTCTGGCCTTTTCCCTGGTCGATCTCAAGGTGATCTTATGTCCTTCCATAGCAAATAGAAGGATACATTTTTTTTCCAGAGGGAATAATTTAGTTAGTGTGACACAAATAGTATGTAAGCTATTTATACTTTTAGTTTTTTTCTTAAGCAGTTCTGATTTTGGTTAAAAAAACAACCCAATTCATGCTCATTGAAATAAGTCAATTAGTGGAGAGATTATTGAAAAAAGGTTGTTTCTCCCATCATATGGTCAATGTTAAGTTAATGTATATAACCTTCTATATTTTTCCTATTCTTTACAAATATAGTCAAATGATATGTAGATATATTTTCTTTCCATTTTTATAAATGAAAATGAAGTCTATGATATTTTATGTATTACTTTGCAACCTACCCTTTCTGTAAACTAATAGTGCATCATTAATTTATGTCCACACCAGTACCTATGTTCCAAATTAATTCTTCTTTAATAGCAACATAATATCTATAATATAGATGTGCTATAATTTAAATTTTACACTATTGATGTACATTCACTTTATTTCCAGATATTTTGATATTATAATTTTGCACTAAATAGTCTTTAAATTTTTTAATTGACACATATTTGCATATATTTATGGGGTACAATATGATAATTCAATACATGTATATAATGTGTACTGATCAAATAGGGTAATTAATATTTCCACCTTCTCAAACATTTATCAGTTATATGAGTGGGAAAACTTTGGACTCTAAGTTATTTCGAAATATACATAAGTTGTTGTATACTAAAGTTACTTTCTGTGCTATAGAACAGCAGAACTAATTTCTCTTGTTTGTATCTTGGTACATGCTATATAACTTCTCTCTGTTGCCCACTTCCTTCTTACCCTATTCCAGTCTCTTCTATGAGATCAATTTTTTTTCCCATGAATGAATGAGAACATGTACTATTTGTCTTTCCATGATGTCCTTCAGTTCCATCCATGTTGTCACAACTGATAGAATTTCATTCTCTTTTTGGTTGGAAAACATTCCATTGTATTATGTATATACGTATGCATGTATGGAGTCAGAAGGGTTAAACTTTGTTACTTCCAAATTATGTCATCCAAGATCATAGGGTCTTGGAGCCTTCTTTTCCTTATATGAAAAGCAAGGATACTCACACTTCCCTTACCTATTGTTATTGCAAGAATGAAATGAATGTGAGAGCATATAAAGACCATAATGCTCTAAATACAAACTGCGGTCTTGGTTATCTCTCTTGTTTGAGCTCTGGTCAGAGACCTCTTTTTTTTTGTATGGGACACAATATGTATGTTTTGCTTATTCATCTATAGATAGACATTTGGGTTGCTTCTACTTCTCAGCTATTGTGAATAGGGCTACTACAAACATGGTTCAGCAAGTATTTCTTTAAGATCCTGTTTTCAGTTCTTTTGGATACATACCAAAGAGGGGGAAATTCTGACACATGTTACAACATGAATGAATTTTGAGAATATTATGCTAAGTAAAATAAGCCAGCCAAAAACATTATATTATTCCAGTTATATGAATTATCTAGATGGTCAAATTCACAAAAACTGAAAGTAGAATGATGGTTGCCAAGGACTGCAGGAAGAAGAAACGAGGACTTGTTTAATGGGTGTAGTTTCAGTTTTGCAATAGCGTGAATATATATAACACCAAATAACTGTACGCTTAGAACTGGTTAAGTTCTTAAGTTTTTTAAACCACAATTAAAAAATGCTATGAAAAGAGTGTATGAAAAACAGTGGGTATCAGTCAATGAATTCTCATTAGCTGATGGGCATTGGTGCTTTCTATATATTGTATCACTTAATCTTTATAATATCCATATAATACCTGTTGAACCAGTGCTTGTTAGATTAAAAGGTAGCTGTGCTATTTTAGGAAAAAGAGAACCCATAGTGGACAGTATTGATTTTTATTGGAGGATCCTGACACCTAGTGGCTATTGCCACTTTACCATAAAGCCCTTCAGAATCAGCAGACTGATAAGAACTGATGGTAAAAATGTCATTTTAGCAAGAAAGAGACACATATAAATAATTTGAACCAGGCTGATGTTGATTCACAACAGTAGTGATGATGAGTTTGGAGATCAGTGCTGGAAACACACCACCAGGAATAGTGAGATTTTGTACTTGGAGAGATATTCTACCTTGTGGTCTCTGCGTAGGTGACATGGCCTTTACCGGACACTCCTTTATCTACCCCTGCCTTCTTCACAGTTAGATATTTTATGTTTCCTTTTCTCTTGTATAGTCACTTCAGTTTCTTTACCCCTTTCTAGATTTTGGTTTGTCTGCCTGTGTACTTTGTCTTGCAAAATGCCTGCAGCAACTAGCAGGCTGATTACTGGTGGCTGAGGGGCTGGAATAAAAGGGAAGAAACATTTGGTATAATAAGTCCATTTGTGACGATTCTTCAGATGAGTTAAATTAGTTTCAAATGGAATTAATGGCTTTGAAGGCTGAAGTTGTTAGTTGGAAGAAGGTTTTATCTCTGTTGATTTAAACTGTGATCGAAGATGAAAGGTCCTAGACCCATAAGTTATTTGGAGCTAAGAGTTTCTCTATGCATTTACAGTGTCCATGCCTGTTGGTGTATTTCAAAGAATAGAAAAACCAGAAGGTTTTCTGTTTAATTTAACATAAGAGGAATGGGGCCCTCAAGGTTGGTGCATGTTCTTCCAAGTTATTACAAATGGAGTCAGCCTGTTCTTTTTCTCTCCAGGCACTTGGCAGACAGAACTGCGGAGTTGGAGCGGGTGAACAGAATCAACCAATGCTTGCAGGAGGACTGGGAAAGGAGCACAGCAATAAAGAAGCAGAAGGATCTGGAGGAAAAGACTTTTGAGCGGTAACACCTGATTGAAACCAGAAGTTCTTTGGAAAGAGAACCCCCTGCCTCCCTGCTCCTTGTTTACTTTCCTCTAATCCTGGGGTGGCAGACAGGTTTTAAGTGCCAAATCCAGTTGATCAGTAGTGGTTGCCTAGAAAATTTTGTGGAGAAAGCAAGTCTGTGTTCAGTGGGGGAATGCTGCTGTGATTGATTAGCAATGTCAGTTATGGTCAAGGGACTGGAGTTTGCTGTGTGGTATGCCATGTGTTTACCAACCTCGCCCTAATCTTTGCCTTTGCTCAGGATGGTTTTTATTTTCTGTTTGTGGCAAGTGGGGATTCTTTTTGGAGAGAACTATTTGGAATCAGGTACAGTGAGTTTATGACCTGAATCCTTCCAAGGCTTATGGAGTGGAGCAGAGTTAGGAGATTGTGGGTAAGATTGACAATTGGAAAAATGAAATGATCATTCTGGAGCCAACCCCCTCTCTCCAGCTGTGTATTTATAATCTAGAGTAAGTGAATCTGAGTTCTAGTCCTGGCTTTGATAATTAACCCTAACTGTGAAGAGGCAGCTACTATTTTTGCCTTATTTTTCTTATTTATAAAATGGGAGAGTCAGGCGTGGTGGCACACGCTTGTAATCCCAGCATTCGGGAGGCTGAGACCGGAGGATCCAGGTTCGCTGCCAGCCTCAGCTACCTAGTGAGGCATTCTGCAACTTAGTGAGACTCGGTTTCAAAATAAAGAATAAAAATAGGGCTGGGGGTATAGCTCGGAGGTGGAACGCCCCTGAATTCAATCCCCAGTACTGCAAAAATAAATAAATAAATAAATAAATAAATAAATAAATAAATAAATAAAATAAATATTTGCCTGACTGAGCTTACACAAGAATTTTAGGAATTGAATAAAAGAGATAGGAAAGTATTACACTTAGAAAGAAATTAAAATACTTTACAAATGTAAAGTAGAATTTCACAGAATGAGAAATTTGATGAAACAGGCCAGATCTATACAATCAAGTTATTAAAGCCAAACCTGAATGTACTAAAATAAAGTCTCAGGTGCCAATTTTCAACTAATTTTTATCACGGATAAAATTGGCTATAATGGGTCTTCCTCTGTGACTCTTATAGATTTTCTTATAAGAAGAAATTCACCTGTCTTTATAATGGGTGAGACCTATATTTTATGACTGTGGGAATATGAGGGATAATGTGGAAAATAGTTTCCAAAGAAGAAGTGGGGCTTCCTAGAGAAGAGGAAGAAAAAGGGGGATGGAAAGTTCAAGCCATTTTCTCAATGTTGTGGGAAAGCAGGTAAAGGCAGTGAGATTAATGCCAGGAGATTTTATTTGGATGCTTGGTCAACACAATGATAAAGGATAGAGAAGACACAGGACATAATCTTGAGTGGTAGGCTAACAAATCTGCTCCAGGGACATGGTGGAGTAGACCTGTTACCCAAGGACCTAGGCCACATTGTGTGTAGGGACTCAAGCTGGCCATCTGATAGAAAGAAGAAAGTGGTTGATGTGAAAAGCAAAAGCAAGTTTCACATTTCTGCTGTTAGCATGTGCTATCTGTCCCATTACCAAGGTGAGCAAGGTAGTTCTTCCCTACCCACTTCCAAGGCTATTCTCTTTTCCTTTTAAGGAGGCCCCTGTTACTCCTTTTTACAGAATTCTGCCCTTGTAGAAATGGTGATGGGGCAGGGAGCTCAGGAAAGACTGGCTTGCATAGCCAAGAAGAATTGTGGAGGTAGAAAAGCAGTCCCTGTTGCTCCTTTCATTGCCTTTTACTTCTTGTCTCCATTTTCTCTCCTGCTCTTCATTCTCCAGACACTCTGGCCTCTTGGGAATTTCTACTGCAAGTGTACTCTTAAACCTCTGCGGGTGTTTAACCAGCAGCTTAATGGCTGGGCCTCCCTCCCAAATGCTATCTCTGGTCTCCGGGACCCCAGGAGGTAGAGGTGCATCCCTGGGAAAACAGACACAGAGGCTTCCAACTCACGCTTCACTGGCTGTGTGACCTTGGCCGTCCTTGTTCTCAGTGGGCTTGGGTGGGTGTGGATGGAGAGTAGGGCTGGATCAGACTGTGGTGAAGGCACTAAGTCACAGCCTTTGCTTTACTAGAGGAGTGAGTGGTGGCTTACTAGTGGGAGATGCCTGGATCTGGGGTGAGCTGCAGGGCAGAAGTGGGTGGGGGCCTCCAGGAACTTGGGGGACACCTGTCGACCACTCTTTTATTCTCCTCTCTTCTCAGGGCTTCTGACAAGCTGTTCCTCTTGGACCAGTGTGAGAAATATCCTCGCTGCAAGCAGTGCCAGAGGCGCACATCCAACGAGGGCGAGAGCAACCTGTGGGGCCTGAACAAGTTCATACATGGCTCCCGGCTGCTCGTGTAAATCTCACTGTTTCACCTGCATTTCATGTGGAATGGTTTTATCGTCTACATGTTTGGAGTGATTTTGAAACCGTGTCTTGTACCTCAGAGGACAATTTTACTGCTGGGGTGCTTCCAATACATTGCCTTTAAACCCCCTATTGAATTCATGTTGGCAGGTTTCCCCCTCCTGCCTTCCTCACACCGCTGCTTATTCCTGGAACTTGTCTCTGGTGGCAATGAAAAAGTCTCTCTGGATGCTTCTGAAGACTGGAACCCATTGCCACAGGGGCCAGAAATGGACTCAGCTTCATTCTGGATGCTGAGGGACTGCTGACCTAGCCCTGCTACTCTCTTTGTGACTTTGTGTACAAACATTTATCTTTTTTCATTTATAATGAATAATGTCATAATAAATATTTTCTAAGTGCTTGACTGTGTGCATGATAATTCATAATGGTAAATTGTGTGTGTGTGTGTGTTTGTGTGTGTGTGTGTGTGTGTGTGTATACATAACAGACGTAGGTTAGACCATTCACCTGAAAGGCCCAGAGCAGTGTTTTCTGATTGATGACACACCTGGAACTTTGTCAGGGCCCCAAAAGATTTCACTTCCTTGGTGACTTCCTGGTCAAATGTTCTGTTGTCCAGTCATTTCTATTCCCTGATGTAATATGACAATGGCATGTGCTGTAGGGAGGTCTGTCTGGCTTAATAGGTGCCACCTTCTCTCGATGTTTTGCTTGTGTCCATTCCTAATCTGAATGTGTCACTGAAGAGCTTATCTTGCTGCCAAAGGGCTGGTTTAAGTAGCCCTTTATTTGTCTTTATCTTGGACTTTATCTCCCCTGCCTTGTCCTACCACCTGAGGTACAATAGAGTGATGTCTAGGTTTCTGAAATGCAAAAGCTAGGAAGAAAGTCTCTTAGGCTATTTGCCTTCTGCCTGCCACATCTCTCCCTTAGAAAATGAGGGAGAGCAGGGTGTGGTGGTGCACACTTGTAATCCCAGTAGTTGGGAGGCGGAGAGAGGAGGATTACAGGTTTGCAGCCTGCCTTAGCAACTTTGTGAGGTCCTCTGCAACTTAGTGAGACCTTGTTTCAGAATAAAAAACAAAATAGGGCTAGAGGTGTAGCTCAGAGATAGAATGGTCCTGTACTCAATCACCAGTGCCACACACACACACACACACACACACACACACACATACACACAAAAAAAAAAAAGAAAAGAAAAGAAAATGAGGGAGAGTCTATGTGGAGAGACATTTGTGAATATTTTGAAACTTGCTTTTCTCTTCTACAAATGCATCCTAGGAATGTATTGAGATCTGAATGGTTAAGGGGAAAATATAGACTTGAGCTGATTGCGTTAATGTGTCCTTTTTCTGTGGAAACAAGCATGCCTGTTAATGACTAGAATTCTTTGGAAATCTTCCTACAGTGCTGTCTCCTTTCATTTTCTCCAAATGTCACTCCATGGAGGTGTAATCATTATTAATTAATATTGAAAACAATAGACTTAGGCGGCATGTGCCTGTAATCTCAGCTACTCTGGAGGCTGAGGCAGGAGGATCACAAGTTCGAGGCCAGCCTTGGCAACTTAGTGAGATCCTGTATCAAAATAAATAAAAAAGGGCTGGGGTCTAGCTCATTGACAGAGCATCCTGAATTCAATCGTAAGTACTGCAAAACCAACAAAAATCAATAGCCTTTTATCAGGGTCACTCAGCCTGCCTAACCAATATAATTTTATTATAACCTATAATTTTATTATATTTCTCATATAATAAAATTACTATAATGTCATTTTAATATAGTTAAGATATAGATTGCTTTTCAAAAAAGAAATATTTCAGGTAATTTTGATGCTCAGGGGAACTGAATGTCATAAGACTTTTTTTTTTTTTTTTAAACTGGAGGAACTGAACTTAAAATTTACTGCCGTCAGTAGCAGTACTCTTATGCGTCCAGTATGAAGTTAATTTCTGGTGACTTGGAAATTAAGACTTCATCAGTTAAAGCAGAGATGAAATGTGATTAGACAGTCTCTGTACAACAAGGTAAAAACCTAGTAGCACTGTGCGTTGGTTGCTGTGGATGAACAAGGTAGGCCTCTTGCTGTCCCATAAAAAAAGCTAGAACTAGTTCAAATTTTTTTTGGTTCTTTCAAAGAACAGCTTTTGCTCCTGTTAATTGTTCTACATCTATATAAGTTGTTTTTCTTAATATTGTTGATTTTTACTCTATTATTTTTCTTTTGTTTAATTTGTTCTTTTTTTTTTAGTTTCTTAAGGCTGAAACCTATATCACTGATTTGAAACCCTCTTCTTATCTAAACATGTAATGCTGTAAATATCCTTTCCTTTAAGCACCCTTTTAGCTGCAGCTTGTAAATTTTGATATGTCACATTTTTATATTCTTTCACTTCAAAACATTTTCTAATTTTTGACTTTTTACTTCCTTTTTGATCCATGCTTATTTGGAAGAATATTACTGATTTCCAAATTTTTGAAGATATTATAGATATCAGTTATTGATTTCTAGTTTAATTTTATTGTTATCAAAGAATAACTCCATATGATTTAAATTCTTTAAGATTTGATAAGGTTTAAGCCGAGGATACAATATGTCTTGCTGGACATTCCATGTGTACATGAGAAGAATATGTATTCCCTTGATTGATGTGCTCTGTGAAGGTTAAATCAAGTTGGTTGCTAAAGTTGCCTAGGTCTTCTATATCATTGCTAATTTTCTCTCTAGTTGTTCTCTCAATTACTGAGAAAGGAGTGTTGGCATCTCCAAATATAATTGTAGATTTGTCTATTTCTTCTTGCAGTGCTCTCATTTTTGATTCATATATTTTTACACTCTTGCTTGGTTCTTACACATTTAAGATTGTTTTGTCTTCTTGGTGAACTGACTCATTATCATTATGGTGTGGATATAGAATATCTCCTGGAAAAGCTCATGTATTGCCAATTCAAAAAGTGTTCAGAGGTAAAATAATTGAATCACGAGGGTTCTAACCTCTTCAATAGATAAATCCATTGATGGATGAATGACCTATTGGGTGATAAGGGAGACAGGTAGG
>PVLC010015025.1:0-41329 GCA_004027655.1 Graphiurus murinus
TACTTAACTAATACATTAAAAGTACATATTTATGTGTACCAGGTGATATTTTCATACATGTATACATTATGTCATGCCCAAATTAGGATAAGCACATCTATTTGTTCAAACATTTAATGTAAGGTCCTAATTCAGAAAATACTCAGGGACAAGGTGGAGTGGGCCTGGAAGGAAAGAAAAGCATGACTCGAAAATGGTAAAATGTAATAAATGTACATTGTGAGATGACCCTATGCTCTCTGGTCTGGTTTCCATGTCTTCTCCTTTGCAAAATAGGTACTATTGCCAATGAAAGAAGCTTCCTTTTTCCTGTTCTTATGTCTCCAGCTTCATTAGCTTTCATTTTCCTGCAGTGAGTTTCAAAAGCCACTTAGCTGCCGATGCTCCTGGTTTATCCAAGTCATCCACGTTTTTACTGTCCCGCTCCTTCACCGTGATTGGCCCACCACTCCTTTTCAAAAACCCACAGATTTCATCCTTTTATGAGCTCTCTACCAGGACCTTTTGTGGGCAACTGTTTCTCTGCCCTCCTGTCCTTTGACACTGCCTGGAAGCTCTCCATCACAAACTATTCAGCAAGTTTTTAAATCCACTAGCAGATTAACCTTTACTAGGCTATATTTTCTAGTGACTAGAATTCAATACAGTTCTTATAAAAGTGAAGTAAATCTACGGCTCACTGTACCCTAAATACTGAGAATTCATTCCCCTCGTTTTCTCCATTGCTGTTCAGAAGTTGTTTTATCAAGAATTGCTGAGTATACAACACATTTAGCTTTTAAAACACACACACACACACACACACAAACACACACACACACACACCCTTACAGGCACAGACAACAAAACACTTATCTGAAAATATGATTGCATAAGTACTTTCCTGGTTTTAGAAGAAGAAATCTTCATATAAATCTTAATACTTTGCCATTCAAATTTCTCTCTTTGTGTGGGGAGAGGGACTGTGATTGAACCCAAGGACATTCTACTTCTGAACTCTACACTTAGCCCTACTTTAGATTTTATTTAGAAACAGGGTCTTGGTAAGTTGCTGAGAATTTTGCTAGGTTGCTGAGGCTGCATGGAACCTGTGATATTCCTGTCTCAGCCTCACTAGTACTGGGATTACAGGTGTGTGTCACCATACCCAATTTTTCTTTCTCAGTTTGACACACCCTTCCACCATGCACTCAGGCAAGCAGATTGCTTTGCAGTTAGTGTTGCCTATGACTTCATCTAGAGAGATAAATTTTTACTTGTTTGATATTTTAAGAAATGTATCTTTCCCATTTTGATTTTATTATGCTTGGTTTGATAATTTGAAAAGGACCATCATATTTCTGATCCATCGGACTTATAAACATTTTGTCCCATAAAATTATCAATAGACATCTGGAAAATTACTTTCTTATAAATGTGCATTCCAGGTTTAATTTTCCAATTATGGTTTATTCAAAAGAAGCAAATCGTGAAATAGCTATCATTAGTTATATGGCAAAGTTCAAATGGATATGTAATAGTGTGATGTATCACAAAATGCCTTACTTTAGAATAAACCATTAGTGGACTCTGAAAAAACAAATTAACCTTCACTTGTAGCCCCTTTAAAATCACATATGAAGATGTGTCTAACTTTGTATAGAATGTATCTAGGCCTTATTTCCATACGTACTTAGATATAATTCCTATAGTTCATGTACAATCGAAACATGTATATGATATCTGAGAATATCAAGCAAGTCACCTTCCTGTGCTTCTGTGCTTATTGTGAGTTTCATATATTAGTCAGTTCTTAGATGACCTTCATGCTTATCTCTCAAACTATACCTCAGTTCTTACCAGTGTTGGTTTTCCATTGCCATACTGTAGGGTTTTATTGCTGGTATATCACATTTTTCTACTTCTATCATCTAAGAATATTTAACTTTAACAATGTTTGTATTTGCCATGTTACAATTAAGAAGGTATAATTAAAATAAGTATAAAAATCAACAGTCAAAGTACTGACAGTTAAGCCATAATGAGATGCCTATTGGATCTAACTTGTCATTGTATTTAATGATTAATGTAAAAATAGAATATGTAAGAAATTTTAGAAATATACAGAATTCATTTCCATCCTTCCTTCCCTCCTTCCTTCCTTTCTTTCTTCTTTCTTTTTTCTTCTTTCTTGTGGTACTGAGTATGGAACCAATGGACATTCTACCTCTGAGCTATACCCCAGCCCTATGTTATCCTTTTATTTTGAAACAGGGTCTCACTAGGTTGTGAAGGGTCTCAGTAAGTTGTTGAGGCTGGCCACAATCCTCCTGTCTCAGCCTCCCCAAGTACTGGGGTTACAAGAGTGTGCCACTATACTCATCTAGAGAAGTACATCTTCCAGCAAAGTATAGTGAATGGCCTCCAGGTGCCTTATATACCATATGAGATGCCCTGTGACAGTCCAAATGATTTTTTTTTCACACATCTCTTTTCCTACACTAAAATAAATGAGTTACTATTCATTAAATTGCAAATTTTAATCACTTCAATTTCCTTAAGTCTTTAGACTATTTTGTTTCATCAAAATAAATGTTACTGTATTTACATATCTGGCCACAAGATGAACATTTAATTATATTGTGGCATTATTAAATGAAGTATTAACTCCAATGTGGGATTTATGGTGATTAAGATGAATAGATGTCTCTGAAGCAGGTTGATTATGCTCTAAATCGCTGTTCACATTTCAGAGAGAGGACTGTGCAAGCTGAAATATAATCTTAACAAAAACAAACCGATTTGCATTTTTTTATCCCATTACTTTGGAATAAACACACAAGTAATTACCCTAACCTGCATTGAATGATATTTATGGGATTCATAAACAACTTTGGGTTATGATTTGGTGTATCATTTTTGACTGTGGAAAAGCTGTCTTAGTTTCTGACAATTTCATTTTGGAAAATGGGCAGATCTATTCTTTAACATCATAAATACAGCTGACACATTGCCTTTCAAAACACAGTCTGCTGGAGCTCGCTATAAACTTCAAGTCCATTCATATCTTCCTTCATCCATATCTATAGGATTTTGATTATACAGGAAAATTCCATTAATAAAATTATTTAGAAGTTAAGAATCTGAAAAAATAAATTCTTCAAGGTACAAAATGGTTCAGGTCCATTTTTTATACACTGAATATTTCAACTAAGTAAACATTATTTTGACACTTACATAATCTATTGTTTGCTACATAAAGTATGGTCACCTGATCAGCTGTTGCATCAGCTTGGATTTAAAATGTAAAAGTTCAGGCTCTTTTTTAAACCTCTGGAATAAAAATAGACATTTGGAAAAAAAAATCCCCCAGGTGATTCTAATGCACATTAAAGTGAGAGAAGCCCTCCTTTGTTTGTTTCTTGATGTATTTAGAGCTCAAACTAAATTCTATTCATCCTAAATCAACCATTCATTTGTGTCTGTGTACAGTTAGAGAAAGCATGACAACAGAGCTTTCTGTTTATTTGCTTAACATTTATTTGGTAAACCTGTATTAAGTCCTGGTACGTGCTAGGCTTTATGCTGGGTATGGAGCATATAAAGAAGGCTAGAAATCTGCTCATTCCTGGTAGGAGTCCCATGTCTAGTGTAAAGACAAGGAGAAAAATTAGTACAGTTCAGTGTAATAAGTGCTTTTTATCATAACTTAAATTTTAGAAATTCACCTCCACTTGGAAAAACTATTTTGAAAAGATGTAGAAATAATCTGACAAAGACTGCTTATTTATAAGTGGCTTCCTGAAGCCAAATAGAGAATCTTCAGCACTCAATAAAACATTTGTTTGGCAAATTATACTATGATGATTAATATTTATACTCATGTCTCCCTGTAAGATAAAAAATATAATAACACATGCATTCATTATACACATTTAATTTTTATATTTACATTTTATGGACCAGAGAATTCAAAACAACAGGGTAAAAAATATCCCAATGTCACAGTAAATGAGTAAAAAGCCAAAATGGGAGTAAATGTAATTAAAGCAAATGACATATATAAACATTTCATCAGTAGAAATAATTAGACAACATTAAAGGAATTAGTATTGTGATGTTATTTCTTCTCTTGCAAGAGTTGTTTTTGGTTTTGTTGCTGACAAAATCTTTAATTTAATGTTAATCAACCATAGACATGCTTTTTTGGCCAGTTATATAACACATGTGATCAATTTATATGATGGCATACATACCATAACCATATCCAGAAACAATACTTTCTAAAGACATTCATATCAGTGTACAAATTCATGGCAAAGAAAAAAAAATAATCCTCAGTTATGCATTGCACAATTTTTGGCCAATAATTATTTAAAGTATTTTATTTTGAGTTTTAACTCTGTCTTTTAATTAGGACCAGTTTTTAAAACTTCAAACTTATCTGCCATTGCATCCAAGTAGCAGTGAAATAAACTGGAGCTACTGGATCCTCCGGTCGAAGCAGATGGCCTGTCTGAGATTTTGCAGATCAGAAGCAAGCCTCATTCAAAAGCATCCAGAAAGCAATGGATGGTGTTCAAACCCTGAATGCAAAAGAACAAACACTTTTTCTCGGGTTTATTTGGTAAACTCTATGACAGTTGAGCATCTGGATATGATAGAAAGGAGGGATTTTAAAGCTATAATTGAAACCTGTCCATGTGAATTAGATGATCCATTCTCTGTAATTAAGACTAAGTAGTGGGTATCTGTCACCAGCCAAATTAATACAAATTAATTCAAAAACCTTGGAAGGAACATGCCATGCCAATCTGTGTAGCATGACCCTGAAGAGGATATTTTATTATGTGAGTAAGATTTCATTGTCAAAAAGAAATGTCACTCTGGCAAATGCTGAACAAGGCAAGGAAGTTTTTCCAAGGCTAAAGTGCTTATCAATTAGATGTAAATTAGCATGCTGAGGGCACCACTTGATAAATGCCTGCTTCCAGAAAGCTGAATGGTACCCTCTGCAATAGAAGAGTCACTGACTCAAAGGTGAGGACACTGTTCTTAAAGAACAAGCTGTTTTACAATCTAGTTGCTTCCTTTTTAGTTTAAAGAATGACATGGTGAGGTTAAAATATTCAGCCATTTTAAGTTTGTGAGTTGGAGGCTGAAAAGAACCAAGGTAACATCCCCTGGCACATATACTACAGCCCTTCAGTGATTCATCCACAGAGGTAGAGACCTATCAGAACTCAAGGCTCTCCAAACTTGTCATACTGATGTCCTGTGATTTCTAGAACCTTCATTATCTTCTCGGACTGCAGGAGTGTTCTGGAACTGCCTCACATTTATTTAGCTATAAAATTCAGATAAGTGAATTACATATTTTACATTAAAATTTCAGCATAGTACTAGCACCCTTACAATCACAATTTGGGGTACTAATAGTTTTCTCTGTTTGTAAATGAGGCAAAGCTGGAAGAATGTAGGTTTCAGTCCCTAAGAAATCTCCCAAAGACTTCAGAATAGACTCTTTATCTACTCAATTTGAATCCTTCTCTTTTCTTTCCTCCTTATTTTATCTTTTGGCTGTATCTTAACTTTATTTTATATTTATCTTATATTTTATTCTCATTCCATCCTCTTATCTCATCCACTGTATTTAAATGTTTTCATCTCCATCTGCCTTTCTCACTTTATATCACTAACATTCGTCTCTTCTTTCATTGCGTATTTCCCTCTTATCATATTCTCTTCTTCATTTTAATACCTAGCTTTGTTAATGCATTGCTATGGTTAGATAGTGAATGTTTCTTGAAGAGCTTATATATTCATGTTCAGAGCTCATGTAATTAAGCCATGAAGGTTATAATCCCATCCATGGATGACACCATTGTGGTAGATTTCCTGGGTGGTGTGTCTGGAGAAGGTAGGTCCCCGAGGATGTGGCCTTAGCAACTGTGCTGTTTTCTCTTTGCATCTCCTTGTTTGCTGGCTGTCTTGCTTCCAGCCTCCCTGGTGTGAGAGCAGAGTCCCCTCTCTGGTTCCCACTTCCATGTCCTGAGCTCCTCAGACCCCAGACTCACCTGGGGTGAACCCAAAGTCTCTAGAACACTATGAACAAATAAATATGCCTTCCTCTAAGTTGTGTGGTAAATTGTTTTGAATTAGAGCAATAAGAATGTTGACCAAGGCATGTCATGTTTTGATATACACATACATATATCAAAACAACATATATATATATATATATATATATATATATATATATATATATGGTAGAATAATCAAATAATGCTAGTTATCATACCATCACCTCACGTTCTTATCATTTTTGTGGTGAAAATATTTAAGATCTAATCTCTGAGTAACTTTTTAGTATACAATATGACTATAATCACCATGCTATAGAATAGATTGCCACAATTGAAACTTTCTACCCTTTGATCAATATCTCCTGGTTCTTCTCACCCCACCCCCAGCCCTTGGCAAACATCATTCAGCTTTCTGATCATATGAGTCCAATTATTGTAGTTTCTGCACACGAATGAGATCATGTACTATTTTTTTCCTATGCCTGGCTTATGTCACTTAGCATAATGCCCTCCACGTTCATCCACGTTTTTGTAAAAGACAGTGTTTTCTTTACTTTTAAGGCTGAATGATATTCCATTATATATCTGTGTGTTTTATAATACCCTTAGCAAATAGAGAGATATCGATCACGTTTTCTTTGTCCATCCATGCACTGATAAACACTTAGGTTGATTCCACATGCTGATTAAAGTAAACAATGCTGAAATGAACATAGGAGTGTAGTATCTCTTAAGCTTTCTGATTTCATTTTCAGTAGATATGTACCCAAAAGTAGGATTGCAGGATAGTGTGGTAGTCCTGATTTAACTTTTGAAGAACTGTCATATTGTTTTACATAAAGTATGTACCAATTTACCTTCTCACCAGCAGCATACAGGGGGTTCTTTTTCTTCATACCCTTGCTAATGCTTAGAATATTTTGTCTTTTGATGATAAGCCATTATAATTGGTGTGGGGTTATTTCTCTTGGTTTTAATTTGCATTTCATTCTTGATTACTAATATGAACATCTTTAATAACCTTATGGCTATTTGTATGTCTTATCTTGAGAAATGTCTATTACCCTTGCCTATTATTTTTTTAAATTAGGTGGTTTGTTTTCTTGCTATTGAGCTCAGTTCTGTTTATAATTTGGATATAATCAGCTTCGCACACATTTTGTCTCATTTTGTAGGTTATCTACGTAATCAGTTAGTTATTGATTGTTTCCTTTCCTGCGAAGAAGTTTTTAGTTTAATGATGTCAATATTTCTCTATTTTTTTGTGGTTCTGGTATTCTATCTAAAAAATCTTTATTCAATCCAATGTGATGAAATCTTTTCTCTATGCTTTCATCTAGTCCTTTTAGAGTTTCAGGAATCATGTTTTTAAGTCTCTAAACAATTTTTATTTGATTTTTTTGTGTGTGTAGTGTAAGATAGAGATTTAATTTCATTCTTCTGAATGCAGATATACAATTCTCTTGAAGATATTTATTGAAAAGAATCCCCTTTTTCCATTGTGTGTTCTTGGTACCTTTGTTGAAGATCTTTGGACCATAGTATATGTTTTTTTTTTTTTTTTTACTATTTTTTATTTATTTATTTATTTATTTATTTATTTTTATTTATTTATTTTTAATTTTTTAGCATGGAATTTTATACATTTCTTGGGTACAACAGGGTTAATTACACATTTTTGTTGGGTACAAACTAGTACAGGTAAAGACACCCATGCACATATTTCTCATTAACCCTTCCCCAGTTCCCACCCACCCTCCCCCTATCTCCTGGTCAGTATATGGTTTTATTTCTGGGCATTCTAATTCTTGGTTTCACATCACTATTCATTAGGAATTGCAAATTATAACCATATCCAAATGATATATCACTTAAGAGACATTAAAGTGGTTGTTACAAAGGAAAAAGAAACAAACAAAAACAGAATAACAGGTTAGTAAGCATGTGGAGAAATGAATTAGAATCTTTGTATATTTAATGCAAAATGATGCAGCCAGGGGTCAGGAGTAGAAGGTTGTAGTTAGTTGTGAAAAGTCCCCTGAAGAGCTCATTTATTAATATTCAGGGTTGATATAACCAAGTCATGAGGGTTGTAATCCCAGCAGTGAAAAAATCCACTAATGGATTTATCTGGGTGGTGGCCTAGGCCAGTATGATGTGGCTGAAGAAAGTTGGTCTCTGGGGCTATGGCTTTGAGAATTACATATGGTTCCTCCTCCCCTCACCCTCTCTTGCTTCTGGCCTCCATGATGTGAGCAACAAAGCCTTAGGTGCTCTCTGTCTCCACTTCCTGCCACCATGACCTGAGAACCATGGTTTAGTCACATGGACTAAATCATGAGCAAAGGAACTTTCTTTCCTCTAAGTTACATGGTCAGGTTTTTGGATTATATATTTGAAAATGCTAACTAATATAGATGATTTTGACTGTTGTACAATACTGTGAATGCACTTAATGCCCCTAAATTGTACACTTAAAATGTTTACAAGTGTAAATTTCATATTTTACGATAGTTTAAAAACTAAATCATTAAAAGATAATGATTTTAATAGAATAGATACACATGTTCCATTTCACAAAGTAAACTAAAGAACCTTTGTTAATGCACATTTTGGCACTTTAAACCAATATATAAAAATCTCTCAAAGTAAAACATTTTACTCATTTGTATTTAAAAATATGTGAAATTATTCTTCTTGCTGTTAATAACCTTTATCATTTTTTTAACCATGATATACATATACACTATAACATATACACCTGCATACTTTATATGTGCAGGAATTACTGATATTGAAAGCTATATATGTAAAATATTCCTCAGTGATAAAATTATACAATTTAGTATTGAATTTATTTTCAATAGCAAAAAAAGTAAGTAAATCTAAAATCAGCTTTAACTTCTTGAGCATTATGACCAGAAATGTTTTATTCCAAAAATACATTGTCACGTTTTATTCCTTCTTGATTCAATTAATTCAATATTAATAGTTTATAACAAAACCTTTCAAGTGGACTTCAAGGAAAAAATATTTAATTTACATGAAACAATAAAGGTAGCAAATTTTTTCTAAGTATCTATTATTAGTAATATATTATACTAATAAGGCAAGAAACAACTCTTCTAGTATGTTAGCTCTTTTTATCCTATGGGGGCCTTAAGCATATGCTGTCTCCCTTGATCTTAGGCTTGAAGTTCTGTGAAGTAGAATATAAGTATAATAAAAAGTATAATAAAAACTGGGCATGGTGGTGCATGCTTGTAATTCCAGTACTTGGGAGGTTGAGACAGGAGGATCGCAGGTTTGCAGCCAGCCTTAGTTACTTAGTAAGGCCCTCTGTAACTTAGTGATACCCTTTTTCAAAATAAAGAATTAAAAAATAGGGCTGGAGGTGTAGCTTAAATGTAGACTCCCTTTGGGTTCAATCCCCAGTTCTGAAAAAAAAAGTATAATAAAAAGTGTAATAAAAGTATAATAATGATATGTAAAATATGAATAATTTTAAGCTTTTAAAATTCTTTTATATTTATTTCCTCAAAAAAATTATAAATAAGTGGAAGATTGTGTTATTCGTCCAATAATAATTCCAATGTGAACATGCATTCCCAGCATTGGCTTTGCAAACTTTGTTCACAAATGTTTACTTGCATAATGATAATAATATAATATTTCATAATTTTGTTCTAGATTGACTTTTCAGACAAGCAAACTCAGACAGATATAAGTGTGTAAGAAGTTTATCAGGGAGTGATCTTGGGATCAATACCTGTCAATAGAAAGGAAGACAGCATGTTGAGGGTTGAGTAGAAAAATGTTGGGCCATAATATAGTCTCAACAAATGCCAAGTGAATTCTACAGGGGAATTTGAAAGTGTTCCAAGTCAGGAAGAAGAAGGAGGCCTTTATAGGCCAGTAACAATTGGTAATTTGATGTACAATACTTCTAAATAGAGTGAGACTGTGTACCTCAGAAGTCTCTTCAGTCAAATCAATTTCAAATTTGACAAACTAGGGCTGTCTGGTGGCAACAACCCCCACAGCAGAGGAATATGTTCCTGGTACAATAGGAGCATCAGGGCAGGACCTCACAGCAGTCATTATCATGTTTCTCCATATAAAGTCCCCATGGATTTTTGAAAAAACCTGTGAGACAAGTATGACAATTATTTTTACCCATGAAGTGAGTTAATAAAGAAAATTTAAAGTTGACACTACAAGAAGCTTATTGATTTTTATTAAATGCAGAATTATCTTATGTAACATTAGCCAAGAAAGATAATGCATATATAGTAAAACTTAGAAAAAAGCCACATAGTAAACCCAATAAGAAATAAACGTGATAAATTTCTGATAAATGATGGACAAGCTAAAATCTCTTCCAGTGAGTCAACATCATCTGTAGCTAGTATCTTTATTGAGGTGTTTATAATGACACAGTATGAGTTAATTAAGCATTAAGATAACACATAGAGATTTTTCTTTGTCTACTATCCTTATTTTTTTCCACTTTTTGTGCATTTTCTTGTACTACAACTTCAGACAGGCTCCTGCTGAGAAATGAAGGTAGACACAGCAGTGGATCATGTTTTTGACAAGCCAGAAACTTGGTGACCCATGCACAATATACTTTACCTGCTGCTTTTTTGTCAATATCTTGACAAGGTCATCATGCATTAAAAGGTAACATTCAAACTCTAACACTCTAATGCTCACTTTTCTTCAGGAAAGTGTGCAAAAAGGTATAATTTTAACACATCACCATCATTTCTGACTACATAGTAGGCAGTTTTGCTCCTCATAAGTGAACTTCCTGCATGCAAATACATCAATCAGAAAGTAAAGTGTTCCAAGTAATAGCCAGCTACAACTTTGAAGGATGCAATGGTTGACCTCTAAGTATCATTGTGGCTTAGAAGTAAACCAGGTATTTTTCAAGCATGTTTAGTAGTGGAACCCTTTCTTTAAACAAACGAAAAATAGACTTATTGCTGTTGCTTTTGGAGTGTATGTGGGGTGTTTATGTATATAGATGTATACATATGTGTGTGTGTGTATGCTTGTGTGTGTATAGAGAATATATGTTCTCTATATGGCTTAGAGGCCAGCTTACTGGTTCCTCCTTCCTCCCCAAATGTTACTAAGCCCAGTATACTGTAGAATAAACTTAGAAAACCACTTACTTATTGTCAAATTTTATATAATATAATAGCTATGTTTCTAACTCCATTATGTCACATTTTGCATATCTATTTTAGCACCTAACATTTCTATAATACTGCCTTACTTGTATATATCATATTATCTACTACATTAATTTGTTTATTTATTGTTAGTGGGGCTGGTGCCCAGGGCCTTTCTACCTGTGACCTATACTTCAGCCCTTTTTAAATCTTTTTTTTTTTTTTAAGAGTCTTGCTGAGTTGCTGAAAGCTTCACTAAATTGCTGAGGCTGGCTTAAAAATTGCAATTCTCCTGTCTCAGCTTCCCAAATATTGGGATTAAAGACATGCACCACCACATCTGATTTATTACCTATATTTCGATTCTGGATTGTATTTGTTATCATATTAACTAAAGGAAAGTTTGTCATAGTTATATTAACTTGAATAGAAAAAATATGATAGATATTATTTTAATATTGCTATAAACCTATAATAGCAAATGGCATTTCTACATTATTCTTCCAAATACTTATATGGAAAGAATATGATTCAAGGACTGTAATTCCTATACATCAGAATATTTTCTAACTACTCACTTTTATTTAATGTTGCACAAAGCTTAAATTCTGACTAGGGATGCAATTTCCTCAAAGTGACAAGTCAGACAAGTACATCATGGATACAATTTGAAATCACAACACAGTACTTATTTTGGATAGAACTCTTAGACTTGCCTGTTGACAAACAGAATGAAATGTGAAAATTTTACCCTACAGTAACTATTTCTCTTAGGCACATAATAATGTAATACAATCTTGCCTCATAGGAATATAAATGTTACTAGTATGTTTCTTTGCTTGGAGTCCATTGTATTGCTGGATCTTAGATTCCTAAGAAGTCTGAAGACATAATAATTTTCCTTTTCTTTTAAAATCTTCACAAAGAGTTGTTTTATATTCTAAATCTTCCTTTCTAACCTATAAATCTTCAATTCTCCAATACACTCTAAGATATATATATAATATATACTCTAATATATATGTACATATATATTATATATATACTGTAAGATATATATATACTATATATATATATATATATATATATATATATATACACTAGAGTGCAGTATTATATAATTAGGGTGATAATGCATTCTGGGAAAAGTCCAATTTAATTTATAAACTCAATCCTCTATGATGGCAATGAAAAAAAAATGTTAAAATAATTGGAACACATAAACCAAAGCTATAAATGTTTGATAAAAGTATATTATTTACAAAATCAATACATGAAAACTAGTAGCATTTCTGCACATTAGCAATGAACTATTTGAAAAAGAAATCAAGAAAAAATTATTTGTAACAGCTTAAAAGGCTAAAATATTTAAAAATAAATTGAAGCAAGGAAGTGAAAGTTCTCTACATTAAAAACTATAAAACATTAATGAAATAAGAAAATAATTGGAACACATAAACCAAAGTTATAAATATAGAGAGAGAACTATAAAGTTCTCTACATTTAAAACTATAAAACATTGATGAAATAAGAAAGATGCAAATAAGTGGAGAGATATGCTTGGATTGAAACAATATTGTTAAATGTTTTCTTTCATATGTGGAAGCTAGCAAGAAAAAGGAAACAGAAGGAACTTTAGATAAATGAGAAGAGAGACCAGTAGAATAGTGGAATGTGGGTTGGGAGAAAGGAGAAGAGGAGGGGAAAGGAGAATTGATGAACGACGCAGCTCAAATATTGCTCTGTCCATGTATGAAGGCATCACTGCCAATATCACTAACATGGATGGTGAGGGCTGGGGATGGGGTCTCAGGGAAAGATACCAAGTGCTGGGTGCTTGGATGCCTGTTCTCTTTGAACCTCAGCATGATGGATAATTGCAATGCACTAATAAAACCATAAAAAGTAAAATAAAATGTCTATACTACCCAAAGCAATCTCTAGATTCAACATAACCCATATTAAAATATCAATTACATTCTTCACAGAAATAAAAAACCCTAGAATCATATTCAAACACACACACAGATAGATAAAGATGCTTTAAAAACGTAAATGTAAGACCTGAACTATGAAACAATTAGAGGAACACATTGGGGAAAGCCCCATGATATCGATCTGGCCAACGGCTTTTTAGATATGACCCCAAAAGCATAGTCAAAAGAAATAAAAGCAAATAAAATTAACATAAATAAAAAGATTAACACAGCAGGGAAAACAATTAAGCATAAGAAAATGCAACATACAAAATGGGAGAAAATACTGTAAACAATATATCTGTTAAGGGATTGATATATAAAATACATAAGAAACAATACAATAGAAAGAAAGCAAAGCACCCAATTAAAACTTTTTAAAAGGCAAAGGACTTGGATAGACATTTCTTTAAAGAAGACATATGAATGGCTGACTGGTATATGAAAACATGTTCAATATAATTAATCATTATGTAAATGCAAATAAGATGACAATGAAATATCACCTCACACCTTTAAGAATGTCTTTTATCAAAAAGACTAAAAATACAAGCTAGAGTGGATATGGAGAAAACAAACCCTTGCACACTTTTAATAGAAATGTAAATTAGTATAGACATCATGGAAAACAGTATGAATGGTCTTCAAAAAATTGTAACTGGAATTACCATACAATCCAGCAGTCCCATTCCCAGGTCTATACCCAAATGGAATGAAATTGGTATGATGAAGGCACATCTGCACTCCCAAGTTGATTGTAGCATTATTCAAAATAGTCAAGATATGGAAACAATGTATGCATCTGTCAATGAACTAGGACTAATGCATAAAGAAAATGAGCTATGTATACACATAAGGAAAGGAAATTGTTTCATTTTCAACAACATAAATGAAGTTGGAGGACATTATATTAAGTGAAATAATCCAGGCAGAGAAAGACAAATACCTCATGATAAATTATAGGTGGAATTTTGAAGAGTTAATCTGATAAAAGTAGAGCAAAGTTATGGGTACCAGGGGATTGGATAACTGGGGTGTGGGAAAACATTGGTTAAAGTATACAAAATTTCACCTGGATTGGAGGAACAAGTTCAAGAGTTCAGTCATACAGTGACACTCATTAATAATGTATGATACCCTTGAATAGTGCTGACAGTAGAATTAGTGTTCTCATCACAAAAATGATAACTTTGTGAGGTAATGCATGTGTTAATTAGCAAGATTAAGTCATTTCATTGTATATATACCTCGAAACTTCATGCTGTACAGTGAAAATACACAGAATTTTATCATTCGATGTAAAATATCAGTATCTTTAAAATACCTATATAAGTAAGGAAATAAAAGACTAAATTAATTTTAGCACTTTTTGTTAATGCTCTGTGTTCTGTCACTTCTCTTGGAAAGCTATTAACTCCAACAGAAGTATATGAACCAACACTATAAAAAACTCAGTGTATTTTGCAGAGTTTATACTTATTTCCCAGTTCCTCTGGTGGACATAATGAAGCAGAGACTATTTTCAAAATATTGTAAAGAATGTGCAAAAGATAAGTATATTTCACATTGGGATTCTGATGAATAACCTTTCTCAAGGAAACTTAACATTAGCCATTGTTAACTGGAGAAACAAACAACCCTAGAGCTGAAGAATTTGACTCCAGGTGATTTGGCTTCAAAGTTATTTATTTCACATAGGATGGTAGAAGTTATTTGATTTCATGCCTGTGAAGTATAAGTCAATTCATAAAACCACAAACTAAATTGACAATGAAAATGTTGTTGGTATCACTCTTAGAAATTCTGTTTATGTGCACCTTATAGAGAGGTCTTAAACTTGACAAATACTAAAGATTTTTTCATGCATTAAACAATCTGTGTGTGACTTGAAAAATCTATTTTTCCTTTAAAATGTTATATGTAATATATATACACATTTTTACATACATATATATGAATATAATCTAGGAGAGACTTGGTCAATATTAAAAAATAAGTCTTACAGATATATAAAATGTGTGGTAAACAAATGTGTTCATATTACAATACTTCACGTCAGTTTTTATTTTAAAATGAGCAGGAAAAGTTAAATATTTTTATTCCTATTGGAAAATGAACAAACAGAATCTGAGAATAAATGATCCAAAAACTATGGGAGAATTGAGATTTGACCTAGGCTTTTGTTTTTCACAAGTTAAGCATCACTGTATTTTCTCCTATAAAGTTTAACAATAGCAAGGAGAGTGACTATCAGGTTTACAAATTTTATATCTACTTTTTTATTGAAATATTTCATGCATTGTAAGGATACATCTTTGTTAAGTACAATTTGATAGTGACATATGTGCACACATTTCTCATTTAACCCCTTCCCCAATTCCCACCCTGCTCCCTCGCCCTCCCTCCTTCTCAAGTTCAGTTTAGTGAGTGGCCTTCATAAAATTGTTTAAGTACATCGTGCGCATTAGGGTATCTCCCCCCATCCATCCCCTTCATTTAAATCAACTTCTTATCGAGGGTCTCTTGTTTTTCATCTGGAGACCCTCTTATGCCCCATCTTCTCCCTAGCATCAGCATATTAGGAAGAACATATGCTTCTTTAATCTTTGTAACTGGCTAATCTCACTTAACATAATGTTTTCCAGTTGTATCCATTTCCCTGAAAATAACATGATTTTGTTCTTCTTTATGGCTGAGTAAAATTCCATTGTGTACATATCCCATAGTTTTCTAATCCATTCATCTGTCAATGGACATCTTGGCTGTTTCCATAGTTTGGCTATTGTGAATTGTGCAGCTATAAACATAGATACACATGCGTTGGTCTGATAGTTTGGTTTCCATTCTTTTGGGTAGATACCCAGAAGTGGTATTGCTGGATCAAATGGTAGGTTCATTCCCATTGTCTGCGGATGCTCCATACTGTTTTCCAACGTGGTTGCACTAGTTTGCAATCCCACCAACAATGTATTAGGGTTCTCACTTCTCCACACCCTCTCCAGCAGGTGTTGTTGTTCCTGTTTTTTATGATAGCCATTCTGATTGGAGTTAGGTGAAATCTCAAGGTAGTTTTGATTTGCAACTCTCTTATTGCTAATGATGGGGAACATTTCCTCATACATTTATTGGCCATTTGTATTTCTTCTTTTGTGAAGTGTCTATTTAGATCCTTTGCCCATTTTTTTATTGGGTTGTTTGTTTTCTTAGCTGTGAGCTTCTTGAGTTCTTTGTATATCCTAGATATTAGAGCTCTATCTGAACAGTAACTCGCAAAAATCTTTTCCCACTCTGTAGGCTCTCTGTTGAGGTACTTGATAGTTTCCTTTGCTTTGCAGAAGCTCTTCAGTTTAATGCAATCCCATGTATTGATCTTCCTTTGAGTTGCTTGTGCTTTTGGGGTCTTGTGGAGAAAGTTTTTTACCTGTGCCTATGTGTTGAAGTGTTGGTCCTATGCCCTCTTTAAGTAGCTGCAAGGTCTCTGGCCTAACTTCCAGGTCTTTGATCCACCTTGAGTTGACTCTTGTGCAGTGTGAAAAAGTGGGGTTTATTTCCATTTTCCTGCATATGGGTAACCAGTTTTGCCACCACCATTTGTTAAAGAGGCTATGTCTTTTCCAGTGTATATTTTTAGCTCATTTGTCTGAAATTAGTTGACTGAGAGCCTATGGGTCTGTTTCTGAGTCTTCTATTTTGCTCCATTGGTCTATGTCTCTGTTTTTGTGCCAATACTATGATGTTTGTATTACTGTGGCTTTGTAGTAGTGTTTGAAGTCAGGTATTGTGATACCTTCTGCATGGTTTTTATTGCTAAAAATTACTTTGGCTATCCTGGGCTTTTTGTTTTTCCAGATAAATTTAAGGACTGATTTTTGTATATCTGTGAGGAGCGACCTTTGTAATTTCAAGGATATATCATTGTTCTGTAGATCAATTTTGGGAGGATGGCCATTTTGATGATATTTATTCTGCCTATCCAAGAGCATGGTAGATCCTTCCAGCTTCTAAGGTCTTCATCGATTTCTTTCTTCAACTTTTTATAGTTTTCCTTATAGGGATCCTTTACCTCCTTGGTTAAGTTTAACCCTAAGTATTTTATTTTTCAGGGTGCTATTGTGAGTGGAATTGTTTTCTGAATTTCTTTTTCGGTGGATTTATGGTTGGCATACAGAAAAGCTTCTGATTTTTTAGGTTTGATTTTGTATCAAGACACTTTGCTGAATTTGTTGTTCAGTTCTATAAGTTTTTTGGTTGAGCTTATTGGGACTTCTAAGTATAGTATCATGTCATCTGCAAAAATGAATAGTTTTAGTTCTTCTTTCCCTCTTTTTACCCCTTTGGTTTCCTTCTCTTGCCTTATTGCTCTGGCTAGAGTCTCAAGTACTATATTGAAAAGAAGAGGTGATAATGGACATCCTTGTCTTGTTGCTGTTTTTAGTGGGAACTCTTGCAGGTTCTCTCCATTTAATATGATATTGGCTGTGGGCCTATTGTATATTGCCTGTATCATGTTGAGGTATGTTCCTTCTATTCCGATTCTCTGAAGTGCTTTTAGTATGAATGGGTGTTGGATCTTGTCAAATGCCTTTTCAGCATCAATTGAGATGATCATGTGATTTTTGTCTTTGAGTCTGTTTATGTGGTAGATTACATGGATTGTTTTTTGTATGTTGAACCAGACTTGCATCCCTGGGATGAACCTGACTAGGCCATGGTGTATACTTTTCTTGATGTGGTTTTGAATACGCATTGCTAGTATCTTGTTTAGCACTTTTGCATCTAAGTTCATCAATGATATAGGCCTATAGTTTTCTTTTCTTGAGCTGTCTTTCTTTGGCTTTGGTATTAGTGTGATGTTGGCTTCATAGAATGTGTTTGGGAGGGTTCCTTTTCTTTCTATTTCACAAAATATTTTGAGGAGTATTGGGATTAGCTCTTCTTTAAATGTTTTATAAAATTCACTTGGAAAACCATCTGGCCCTTGGCTTTTGTTTGATTGTAGACTCTTTATTGCTGTTTCTATCTCTTTGATTGCTGTTGGTCAGTTCAAGTTTTCTATATCTTCTTGACTCAATTTAGGGAGGTTATATGTGTCTAGAAATTTGTCAATTTCTTCTAGATTATCCATTTTGTTTAAGTATAGTTTTTCAAAATAGTTTCTGACTATCCTCTGTATTTCCATACCATTGGTGGTAATATCACCTTTTTCATCTCTTATTTTGGTAATTTGTGTTGATTCTCTCTTTCCTTTGGGAAGGTTGGCCAATGGTTTATCTATCTTGTTTATTTTTTCAAGAAGCCAGCTTCTGGTTTTATTGATGTTCTGTATTTTTTTTTATTCTCTATTCCATTAATTTCTGCTCTGATTTTCATGATTTCCTGTCTTCTACTGGCTTTGGGGTTAGACTGTTCTTGTTTTTCTAGGGCTTTGAGCTGTGTCATTAGGTTATTTATTTGGTGATTTCTGTTCTTCTTATGTGGGCACTCAGTACTATAAATTTTCCTCTTAGTACTGCCTTCAAAGTGTCCCAGAGGTTTTGATATGTTGTGTCTCTGTTTGGTTTCTAGGAATTTTTTAGTTTCTCCCCTTACTTCTTCTAAGACCCAATCTTCATTCAGCAACATGGTGTTCAGTCTCCATGTGTTTACACGGTTACACTGCGTCTTCTTGGAGTTTATTTCTAGTTTCACTCCATTGTGGTCTGAAAAGACACAGGGAATTATGTTACATTTTTTTAATTTGACACTGCTCAGTTTGTGGCCAAGAATGTGGTCTATTTTGGAGAGGGTTCCATGTGCAGCTGAGAAAAATGTGAATTCAGCTGTAGTTGGGTGAAAGAGTCTATATGTGTCTAATAGGTCCATTTGGTTTATGGTCATCTTTAGGTCTGAGGTGTCTCTACTGATCTTTTGTTTAGAAGACCAGTCTAGAGATGTAAGAGGAGTATTGAAGTCTCCTAGTATTAGTGTATTGCGATCTATGTGTGTCTTTATATCATACAGAGATTTTTTTATGAATGTGGCTGCACTTATGTTTAGGGCATAGATATTGATAATTGTTATTTCCTCTTGTTGGATTGTTCCTTTTACTAGTAAAAATGACCTGCCTTGTCTCTTCTGATAAGCTTAGCCTTGAAGTCTAATTTATCTGATATCATGGTCGCTATTCCTGCTGTCTTCGAGTTCCACTGGCATGGATTGGCTTACTCTAGCCTTTCACCTTTAGTTTGTGGGAATCTTTGCCTGTAAGGTGTGTTTCTTGCAGGTAGCATATAGATGGATTCTGGGTTTTGATCCAATTTGCCCCCTTGTGCCTTTTTATTGGGGAGTTGAGACCATTTATATTGAGTGCCATTATTGAGAGATGATTTTTAATTCCTAACATTTTGAGTTTTGACTTCTGTTTTTCAGTGGTGTTTATTCTTGTTTGCTTACTTGTTTGCTTCCAGGAAATTATTGTTTCTCTAGTTCTGACATTTACTCATTAGTTCTTCTTTGTAGTTAATCTCTTTAAGTAGTTTCTCTACTGCTTTGGAAGACATAAATTCTTTGAGTTTCTGTTTGTCATGGAAGGTTTTTATATCCCTGTCAATTTTAAGAGAGAGTTTTGCTGGGCATGAGAATCTTGGCTGCAAGTTATTTTCTTTCAGAGTTTGGAATATGTTACTCCAGCTTCTCCTGGCTTTCATGAATTGATTTGGGAGGTCCGGAGTGATTCTAATTGGTTTGCCTCTAAATGTCACTTAGGCTTTTACTTTTGTTGCCTTTAAAATTCTCTCCTTAGCCTCTATATTAGTCAACTTGATTATTATGTGGCATGGTGAACCTCTTCTTTGGTCTTGTCTTGAGGGAGTTCTGTATGTTTCTTGTACCTGTATGTCAACTTCTCTTTATATGTTTGGAAAATTCTCTAATATTACTTCTTTGAAAAGATTTATTCCATAATTTTCAACTTCTAATCCCTCTTCTATGCCTATTATTCTTAGGTTAGCTCTTTTAAAGTTGGCCCAGATCTCATTGTCTCATCGATGTCCAATTCATACTTTCCTATTGTTTTTTCTAAGTTATGTACTATAGATTCATTTTTGGTATGGTCATCTTCTAAGAGTGATATTCTATTTTCCATGTGATCTAATCTACTGTTTATAGTTTGTATTGATGCCTTCATTTTAGTCATTTCATCTTTCACTTCCTTCAATGCTTCTCTTTGGTTCCTTTTCAGATCATTGAATTCTTTGTTTATTTGGTCCTTTATTTCTTTCCAGCTCTTCCTACATTCTTTCTGAAAATCTTGTATTGGTTCTAGTATAAAAAATGTGAATTGTTCTTCTGGTAATCTCTGCCATTCTGGGTTGGTGAGATCTGTTTTGAGGGGTTTTGGTAGCTCATGTTTCTTTGTTATTTTTCCTTCCCATGGTTCCCCTGTTCTTAAATTTATATCTTTGCTGCTCTTGCATGTTTTCTCATCCAATCTCTGACGTGGGGGTTTCGAGGTGTCTGATGGTATATACAGGGACAGGTTGTGTTCAGTGGTAAAGTTTGAATGAGAGGTCACAGTGATGAATGCAGGAATAGGGTAAAGTAGAGGGTATGGTCCAGCAGAATAAGTGTTTGAGTATGTTGAGGTGATATATTTTAAAGATTAGAGATGGTAGATATATCAGGAGATTCTGGTTGCCAATATAGAGTTTTGAGTGTGGTAGTATGAGATGGTCTTGATATGAGACAGGAAAAAAAGGAAAAAGAAAAGAGAGGAGGAAACGTGTTGAGGGGAAGAATATAGGGAAAAGTGTTGAGGGGAGAGAGGGGGAAGCTTGTAAAAGGGATACTGAGGAGATTCAACAAGCTAAGCAAGTAATAACAAAGCAACCAATCATACAAAGATAAATAAATCAAGGCAATACAAAACAAAAACAGATAAAACATAACACCACAAAAAAAAGCAACAAAAAACAAAACCCAAAATCTAACAATAACAAGCAACAAAAACAAAAACCCTGCTAGTTTGTAAGTACTGATCTTAAATTTTTGAGTGTGTCTCTGGCATTTTTATTTGCTCTGACAGTGCAGGCGCAGGGGGCCGGGGGGGGGGCATTTCGGTATTTCGGTGATGCTTCTCCCACTGCCAATGTATGCCACTGGGCTCTCCATAGGGCCTGTGTCTCTCTCTTTGTCTGCCTTTGCTGATGGTGGGAGTGTAGTCTAAATGTCAGGCCTTTTCAGATGCCCTATGTGCACTGGGTTCTTCCCACACTAACTGCTAGAAGGGTGGGTGACTGAGTCTGTTCTTTTTATAGGGGCTCCCACACCCCGCGGGTGCAATCTAACTTAAGGATCCCTGTTGCTCAGAGTTCCGTTGTTGCTTGTTCCACCTCTGGTCACTGGGAGTGCAGGAGAACAATGAAGGTCTGGATAGCTGGCAGAAGTTGGCTGGGGGGAGGTGGCATGCAAAATGGCAGTTGCCAGCTTGCGGAGCACGCCAGCTCCCTTGTTCTCCCTGGGTTCCGTTCAGCTGTTCTTGTTATCTTGTTCACTTTTATGCCACTCTACTCCTCTTTCCTTCCATCAAGAGGTTGCATTTTCAGTCATTTTGGTTCAAGCTCTGCTGTGCAGTCAGTCATTCCAGCTCTGGAGAGGTGCGCTGGGGCAGTCCACAGGAGCTTACGCTGGTCATCCCACTTGTTCCGGTCGCTGTAGATGGTGCGGGGATCCCTGCCTGGGTGGGGCATGGAGTCCTGGGGGTGCTCACTCCACGCCTCCTCTGGTGGCTGATTCTGCTGCAGTGTTTGTAGATCCCGGCATCTGGCTGGCCACCACAGCTCCAGGGCCCGGTTCCACAGCCTGGCTCCATGACCCGGCGCCAAGTGCTGAGCCACTGCGTGGTGGTCTCCTTTGCTCTCCCTGATCAGCTCTCTGAGTCTTCTTTAATTGTGGCTCAAATTTCGCTTTTTTTGTTGCTTTTTTCCTTCTGTTAAGAAGCTGTTTTATGGCTAATTTGATTCAAACTCACAGCGTCTGGGGAGAGGTGTTTCACTCAGATGCCATCTTGAAACCGCCAACCTGTATCCATGTTTTTGATATGTAGTTGTTATTAAACGTTCCTTTCACAAGAAATCCAGACCAAAAAATAACCCTGGCTTGCTTCTAGGACACTGCTTCAGCTCTCACTGGTCTTGAAGAAGAAAAACCCACCAGGCAAGGTAACATAGCATACACCTGTAATCCTAGTACTTAGGAAGCTGAGACAGGAAGATCACAAATACAAGACCACCCTCAGCAATCTAGCAAGAATCCCAGCAACCTAGCAGGACACTCTTTCAAACAAAAATAAAATAAGGCTGGGGATGTAGCTTGAAGTTTCAACATCTAGTGTCAAAACCAAACCAAAGCAAACCAAGAAAAAGAGAGAGAGAGAGAGAGAGAGAGAGAGAGAGAGAGAGAGAGAGAGAAAACCCAAGTATAGATGAGCCAAATGAAGCATCCAGATACAAAGAATCATTGTCATCACAACAAGCAAATAATGATAACAGCTGCCAAAGGGAAACAGGACAGGGGGCAATATGGGTACTGGATGGATACTCTAGTTTTGTTGAACTTTTCAACTTTTCAAGATATTCATGAAATGCTGTGATCACAGTGTTGCACCACTGAGAAAATATCATGTGCTTAATCATCTCCTGCAAACTCTGCTTGTCTCTTCTTTGCCAGTGTCATGCTTGCCTAGTCTTTTAAAGACTTCAGCTTTAAATAAGAAAAAGTATACAAAAGCCTGCAATTTTACAAGCACTGAATTTCTAATAGAATTACATTATAATAGTTCAATTGCAAGCAGAGGTAACAGTTAAAATTAACCAATAAACTTGACAGCGCATAGAGCAATCTCTAAGCACAAGTAAATTCCCTACTAGCTGTCATCCAGGCAATGGAAAACTACATTGCTAATACTATTCCTAAACTAATTCAATACTTTATAAAAAAACTGTGTCTCACAAAACAACAGCAAGCAATAAGAAGCTGTATAATATTTTACTTTTACAATATAAATGGAACATTTTTAAATGATAAAAAAATCCCCAAGTCAAATAAATTATATAAACCAGCAGTTTTAATTGCCTCTGGCCGAATATAAAATGAAAACCTATAAAGCATTATTATATGGTCAACATTTATAATGATAAGCTCAAGAAAGCCAGTGTCTCAAAGAAAACTGTGAAATACTTTGAACACATTTATGATTCTAATTCAAACAGAATATTGTTTGAACAGCAAAATGTCAGGTAGAAAAGGGAAGAGAAAGCCTAGTAATAGTTAAAGCAAAAGAGACACCTATGAACCTATGAAAAGTCAGGTTACATGTGCTTGGAACGATGGTTCTAAAAATATATGAGGAGCAGGTAGGGAGGTGGGGTGTAGAAGGAAATGCAACAAGAGATGTCATGTGCAAATTTGGATGTATCAATTTGAATCTCACTACAATGTATAATTATATTGCACCAATACAATTCTAAAAAAAAAATACAAGTTTATGCCATATGGGAATAAAAAAAGAATTTATATGATATTTGAATTGTTCTATCCTGGGATGAACACAGGATGACTACTTGCAGGAGGCTCCATGTCAGGAAGGTTCATAGAATTTATATAACTAAAAGAAGTATCAGAGTTTATTTGATTCAAACTCCCATACAAAGATGAGAAAACTAAATCCTCCAAAACATATTAATTTCTCCAGATTGCAGGATGGAATCCACAAGATTTTCAAGGCAAATTGTATTTACTCACTTTTTACTTCTTAAAATTTTACCTATATATTTTCTGGAAGGCTGTAAGCATAATAGTATTAATTTAGTCAGTGTTTGTTTAGATGATTGAAATTAAATTAAATTGAATGTCTTAGTGTCTTGTCCGGCCATTAAAAAAAAAAAAAAAAACAAGATGATGTAGTGTAGTTTATAACTAGCAGAATTCATTTTCTCATGGTTGTGGAGACTGGACAATTAAATATCAAGTATAGGCATTTGGTCTGGTGAGGATTGAAGTGCAAGTATGTAGAGCATGAGGCACAAAACAAGTTCAGGAATTCGTAAACAACTTTCTCAGACATGTCAATTGTATAGAGCATGGGACATAAACAACCTCAGGAATTCATAAAACAACTCATTCAGACATGCCAGCCTATGGCTCAGACAATCACACCTATGCTGCAGTTGATAACAGACCCTAGGATCATAAATCTCTTTCTGCATCTAATGGACTTATGTCATTAATACATTTGTGTTTACTGACAAGTGTCTGATAAGGTTTAATAAGCCTGCCAAGGAAATTTGACAGCACCTATGGAAATCCTATAAAAGAGCAGCCTCTTTGACACGCAGCACACTGGGCTATTGCTTATGCCAGGATGAGTTTACCATGCATAGAACTCCGATCCAGTGACTTCACTTAGGCCCTACTCTTTGCTGACCTAGGACCAGGAAGACTCTTCAGTCTTCTCAGTGCCCAAAGCTCAGAATCTCCTCTTTCACTCCTGTATTTGGTTTGTTATTCCTTTCCACTGTTTGTTTGTAACTTATTTGCTAAGTATTTGAAGAGCTTTAATAACAGGACTTGTATATTTGTCTTGTAAACTTGTTCAACTTTGCTAGTGTTAAGTGTTTTGTTTGATGCTTATTCATAGCTAATTGGCTTGTGCAAAACATCTGAACTAGCTTAACTTTTCTTAGGGAATCTCCTAATAATTTCCTGCATGCTATAACCTTCAAGTGTTGAATAGACCTCATGACATGATGGAAAGACAAATCGTGTGTGATATGACTTACTGGGCTTAGGACCTTGAGGCCCATTGCTTGCAACAGCATGAGAGCAAGCAAGCTAAAACTTCAAGAAGACTCTTTCATAAGAGCCTTCATCTCATTATTAGAGAAGGGGCTTTTGTGGCCTAATCACATCTTCATACTATCACTTTGATAACACCAGAGTTTTGGAGAGGACACATACATTCAATTCACAGCCTTTCGGACTAAGAGTATTGTGTAGACATACATCACGTGACACTTGGTGTGCTTCTCTCTGGATCTCACCCCCTTCCTTGTATGTACTAGTGAGATTTATAGTGATACCTTTGTGTTTCCTTCATCACTATGATCCTCACTATTACAATGAACCAGCATAAGTATATATAAAAAGTATTGTGTAGATGTTCCTCTGTTCAAAGGTGGGGTTGCTATATATGATATAGTAAATATTCATATTCTTAGCAAATATGTCACAGGTAGGAAATAGCTACTATTCCAGAAGGGGTTGAGGTATTGCATACTTCTTGTGCATCACTTTGAAATCCTCTGAAGCTCCCTGTTGCCTCACTCCTTGCTATGACAACCAGTACCATAAATGTTTGTATCAGCTTCAAACAGGTATAATTTTGGAGCAACTCACTTCTGACTCTTGGGGCATTCTACTTGCTTCTTGCCCTGGGCTTCTCTGATGCTGCAACAAAGAACATCAGATTTGCACACAGGCAGGACATACCATTTCAGTGGAATTTTTTTTTTTTTTTTTTTTTTTTTTCGGTACTGGGGATTGAACTCAGGGGCATTCTATCTCCGAGCTACACCCCCAGCCCTATTTTTATTCTTTATTTTGAAACCGAGTCTCACTAAGTTGCGAGTGCCTCACTAGGTAGCTGAGGCTGGCCGCGAACCCGGATCCTCTGGTCTCAGCCTCCCGAATGCTGGGATTACAAGCGTGCGCCACCACGCCCAGCTCCATTTCAGTGGAATTTTGGTGGAATAATCCACCAAATTATTCTTAACTAACAGACAACTGGGTTCCATATGTAAATTCTTCCCTCATTTTTGCCCTGTGTAGAAATTCTGAAAACACATTTTAAAGGTTTCTCCAAAGATCTCACAGGATCAAATATCAGGTTCCTGTATAAGTAACTAACTGTATAGCTTACCTTTTTGTTGATCTCCCTCTCTTGAGCATCCCTTCTCTAGTTCCTTTTGAAATGGGGGTGTGTCTTCTTATAGGGATCTTGTCCAACGGACTTCAACAAATGAAGTTCAAGGGCTAATGAAGGGTATTAAAACATACAAGTTTATTTTAAATCAGAGAAAGAAGACAAAGCAGCACACCCCCAAGGGGGAGGGGTTCTAGAAAGAGAGTGATCACTGAAGTTCTTAGGAATTGGGCTTTTAAACTTTACTGAGGTTTCTCATCTTCTCTTTTCTGATTGGCCAGAATTGGGTTTGGGGGAAACAAAGACTTTTGCAAAAATTTGATTCTTATCTTGTGGGCTGGTGGTTATTTCCTTGTACCCTCCAGTCTCTCACCTTCCTGTTTACCTCCCTCCACCTCACAGGAGATGATGCAGATGGTCTTTTTTTCTTCCTGTTTCCATGTCTTCTGTCCTGCCTCATCTATCAACTTGCCCCTTACTTGATTCCTGGAATCACTTTGAGACTGTGCTCCCTGCATGCATGACATTGTCTCAGGCTTCACTTTTAGGAGAACCTAGACTAAAATTTAAGAAGTGTTTTGTAAATGACTAATTTTACAAATCCAAGTTATGGATAGAGTATGAAAAGCCCATAATTCAAATGTGAGCTACAACAAAATTACAATTTTGTGTATACCATGTGCCTACTATATATCATGGATCTTTGCAATGATTAATGAAAAGTTGAAATGGTGAATATTTATGACACTAATACCAAAGTTCTATTTTTAATTCCAGAATATTGATTGAGTGACTCAAACACAAAGCTCTTATGAATTTGTGATGGAATTGCAAATCAGAAAATTTGATTAATTGATTTTGAATTGTACTATACTTTAGCCAATGGTAATAGTATCATCAATATTCATAGTTACCTACAGATATTCAGAAGAACTATCACAAACATTTTTGATGTTCTAAAAACAATCCTATAGTTTCAATTTTAAAGCAGAGAAACTAACACTTCAAGCTTACAATCTTTCCTAAAGATATTATAGTTTGAAAAATGCACCATTAGAAGCCAACTCTAAATTCTGTTCTCTTATGTTTGAATCCTATCATTCTTTGTGTTTTCCATACTATTATCTCTATATAATGTTAGTAAAACTATGTGAAGTAATTTATCAATACTCCTCACCTGCTAATTTAGGGTCATGTATGTATATTATCATTAAATATATATTATTTGTGAGTACACACATGAGTAGATATTGGATGAAGTGTCTAGTTTTTAGGGCTGGGTATCAAGCCCAGGGCCTGGTGAATGCAAGGCAAGCATTCTACTACTGAGCTACACATATAGCCTCTTACTCAAAATATTTTAATCTTTTTACAAAATTAGTCTTAGTAGGATTACAGCTAACAGTGAGACAGTGAGCTGTTCTTGCTGGGTATAGTGCTGCATCCCTGTAATATCAATACTTGGGAAACTAAGACAGGAGGATCTCAGGTTTGCAGTCAGCCTCAGAAACTTAGCAAGGCCATCACAAACTTAGTAAGACCCTATTTCTATATATCTATATCTATATCTATATCTATATCTATATATATATATATATATATATATATATATATACATATATGGCTGGAGAAATCAAAACAATGAGCTGTTCTTAATGAGTAGGTACCATGATGAAGTCATGTAACATGTTCTCATGTTCTCAATCAGTTTTGGTACACATTGGTTAACTAATCATAAAAGGTACTTAACACTTTGTCTTATAATCAGTCACAGCTCACCCTGCAAGTCTTCTTCTTCCATTGCATATGAATTGTTGACTCTTCTTCATGTCAATGAAATAAATCACCAGCATTTTGATACTAAAATTTCCTTTCAGACAGAATTCCAATCAAGAAGGCAAAATAACAACTTAATGAGATTGTTATGACTTAAAGTTTATTTCTTTAGGTACATAAGGATTCTATAAAGATGATCTTAAATACTTTCATGATACATATGCATCTGTATCTCTCTAGTATGGTGGATTTACAAGTCCCCTGACTTTTAGTGGTGAAAGGAACAGGTTAAGGTAAATTGGGGAAATGTTGGATCATTTTTATTCTTCACTCCTGCAGTTTAAAAATGCAAAGGTTTTCCTTGAAAAGAATACACAGAAATGTAAATGTACCCTTTGGCAATTTAGCAATTGTAAGTACTAAGTGCACCTAATTACATTCTCTCTGCTACTTAAATCTACTCTTGAAAAAAATGCAATCCTTTCAGTACTTAGGACATTTTCTGACTAAGCAGATAAATATTGGGCTGACAAGTTCTAATACATAAAATGAAATTTTATCTATTATCTACATCCTGTAGTTTGTCTTCCAGGATGCCTCAAGGGAATCTTTCCAAAATGCCAAGGTCATCATTTTATATACTTCATTAATATTCTTTAATTTTTAATATAATATTTTTTCCAATTAGGCATATTCTCCTATGAATACTCAAAATTATTGTTAGTGGTATCTAAAGTTATGAGACAAGAAAGACTCTGAGGACTTAGGCAGGATAAACAGAAGAAAAATGTGCCATTTGACTTTGTTTTATTTGTCACAGAATAGAGCAGAAAGTCCCAATAATATTTTAAAGTTTGTATGTGTGGTTGACATCTCTGAAAAACACTTTGGTCTTCACTCTTTTCACTCCCCCCACTGTCCCACAGCCATGGAAATATACTAACAGTTTTTGAATTTCATCCCTTACTTCACTGCTTCCACTCAGGTTCTTCATTTTTCTTGGGATGTTTATGTCCTGCATAAATCAAGATGGCCAGCTTTTAAGCATTTTGAAAGAAAGGATTTAATCATTTTTTCTACAATGAAATCTTTGCATATTTGCTTAAGCAATTACAATGTCCTTGCTGCCTCTATTAAATTTAGTGCAGAATTTAACCTCATTCACTCATGCATTCATTTAGCCTTTTACTCAACAAATATATCACCAATAAAGGTACAACTAGATTTAGTATATGCAAGGAGCTGTATGTATGATTGTGAAAGTATAGAAAAGGTACCAGTTTGTAGGAATGTTTAGATCCAGTTCTATGCACTTGAGGGCTCTATTAAACATTTATAACTATATTGCCATGATTTATTTATATCTGCCAGCCATATTAAGCTATATGTCCTTGGAAGAGCAATTATAACATATATTTATTTGTATTCCTAGCATTCAATTGAGTTTCTGACATAAATTAGGTGTATAAGTCTTTTAATGGGATGAAGTTGATTTAACAATCCATTGGGATTGTGGTCTCTAATTGTATGTATATTTTTTCTTCTAGCATGTATCTATATCTAGATTTCATATGCACATGTATTGTAATGCAGTACAGGTATAAAGTGGATCACAAGGGAAGAACAGTGAGTGAGGTGGCCTACTGTGACTGCTAACATCCAGTGTCAATCCCAGGAGGATTGACTGTGGAGGGATGCACAATAGCATAGTTCACTATATAAAGAAGCATGAATTCTTTATTAGAAATTCAAATGAATCCTATATGTAAAAGAATGTCTTTAAAATATTTAAGGCAATTAGTTTTTTAAGATCTTAGAAATAAAAAGCAGTAATTAAATGAGCAGTAATTAAATAGAGTATGCAGGGAAAGAAATATTAATCTATCAACAAAAGCGGTGGAGAATATTCAACTCACAGCTTCATAATAGTATTATGATTTTAGAAATATAAGAAAAATTCAGATTACTGTATTTAATATCTATCTAGAATTAAAATGGTAAAAAAGAAGGGATCAACCTAAGCCATTTACCTCTGCTTGCAACCAATATGTATACATAGATTAACTTACAACTCAGCACAGAAAGACACTTTTAATCTTCTAGCTCTTTCCTTTAATTCTAGTGCCAAAATGCAGAAAATGGACAAAAGGTTTTAATTTGCACATGCATGCTGGAGCACCTAATTTTCTTTCTTTCAATTATAGAGTGTAGCTGGGTATGGTGACACATGCTTATAATTCCAGTATTTGGGAGGCTGAGATAGGAGGCTCACAGGTTCAAGGAAAGCCTCATCAAGTAGGGTGACTCTCAGCAATCTAGGGAGAACTTGTTTCAAAACAAAAAATACCAAAGGGCTTGGATTGTAGCTCAGAGTTAGAATGCCCCTGGGCTCAATTCCCAGTACCATAGATAAATAAATAATAAAGTATACAGTAGCTTGAATAATGAACTGTTTCATCCATTACTATCATTGTCTAAAGAGGCTAGACACAAATCCTAATTTTCTCTCTTTCTCCCCCCCCCCACATACCTGTATGCACACAGGCACCCAAAATTATTGTAGAATCTATTTACAAGGTAAAGTCTTTTAAAACACATTGCTGAGAAATACCTTGGTATAAGATCTAAAGCTGAACACAAACAATTCTTTTCCATTAGTTAATATAAAATACTTTAAATACTTTTCAAGCCAGGCGTGGTGCTGCAGGCTTGTAATCCCAGCATTTGGGAGGCTGAGACCGGCGGATCCAGGTTCGCGGCCAGCCTCAGCTACCTAGTGAGGCACTCCACAACTTAGTGAGACCCTTTTTCAAAATAAAGAATAAAAAATAGGGCTGGGGGTATTGCTTGGAGGTAGAATGCCCCTGAGTTCAATCCCCAGTACTGCAAAAAAAAAAAAAATACTCTTAAGCTCATAAGAAGTTTACCTTACAAAATTAAATATGGCATCTCAAAAATTTTGGTTAACTTTAGTAATTAATGAATTATTAACTTATAATTGTTCTCTTCTGATTTAGAAATTTAACATTTAAATGAATCCAGTTAATCTGTAATATCTTTTATTTCATCACAATTATTTTTAATTAATTTGTTGGAAAGATGGCTTGGGTAAGATTGATGAAAGGCCAGGGACAGGTACATTTGGAAATTTTGCCTAAAAGTAATGAACCTGGATTAGATTACTGAGAATATGAGAGATCAAACACAATTATAATATATAATATCAGATAAGTGATAAATAGAAATTGATATAATTATTGAAATACATAGACATAGATTAAGGGATAGTGATAGCAATGTATATCAACATAGATACAGGTAAACATGTGAATAGGTTTATATAGATATGTATGGTTATAAAATGTTAAAAATTCGACCCATCACAAATTTCCATATTGTCATCATAGTGCGAACATTTATTTTAAAATACTCCTGATATAGAATCACATAGATAGCTTCAAACTTACCTACTGTGTGAACTACTTCCTGAAACACATGTATTTGTTTTTTGGCTAAAATATGCCAGAATGTATTTAAAAAGATTGTGTATTATTTATAAATTATTTTGGCATGTACTGTAATCTGAGCATTAAATTGTTATGAAGCTGGATATAACAGATTTTAGAAGGTTTTATTCTCCTTCATCAACAGTCTATGAGATATTCCACAAGGATTTAAATATATCTGTTGAATTCTCTTGTATCAGAAATAGGACATTTGTGCAAAATGATCTCTAATATCCTTCTGGATAGTAACATAAAAGTTTACTTTCATATAGTTGGCTGAGTTCATGTATAGCTTTTGATACTTGTGAGAAAAATAGCTTTCATGCTAACCATGTGTTTGCTGTTTTAATTTTGGAAAATTGATGTGAAAATCTGCTCTGTTCTCTTTGTCTCCTCTCTCTCTCTCTCCTACTCAGTAGACTCTTTACTCCTATTCTCAAGCCCCTTTGCAAATTCATGTTCTTTCTTCTTGCACTCAACTTTTATGATTGACATCTCTCCACAGTATCATTAGATTTTAAATCATTTTTTTTAAAGTTTTCTCCCAAAGTTTTTTTTTTTTTTTCTTTTTTTCCTGGAGAATGTATAAATTGAGCTTGCTATTCTACTGTTATTCTACCAGTTAAGAGGGCATGCTCCAACTTCTTTCAGAAATGCCCCCCCCTTTTTTTGTGATACTGGGGATTGAACTGAGGGCCATTCTACCTCCCAGTTATACCCCCAGCCCTATTTTTTATTCTTTATTTTGAAAACGGGTCTCACTAAGTTGTGGATGGCCTCACTAAGTAGCTGAGTCTGGCAGCAAACCCGGATCCTCTGCTCTCAGCCTCCCAATAGAAATGACCTTTTATTATTATCTATTTATCTCATTTTGTGAAATAAATTTTGGGTATAATAATTCAAGAGTTTAGACTTGAGGTTTTCTTTGTGTGGAAGCATTGAAGATGGGGTATAAAAATAATTTATTAATAAATAGATGAGTAAAGAAATTAAGATGTCACTATTTTGAGGAAAGATATTTCTGTCTAGGTTTCTAAAGCACCATCTAGACAAAGTCAGCCTTTAGTAGCAAGAGTGGGACCAGCCTGGGAGACATTTTTCAAAAAACTGCCAAAGAAACAAGTGTCAGTTGATAATAAGGCTGACGGAAAGTAGAGTGATGCTGTAGGTTTACATGTAGACCTCAGCCTCAACATCAGTAAATTTATAAAACCAATGGAACTCCCTAGCTTGCACACATTAAAGAAAACATATGTCCCTTGATTTTCTGGGATAGCAGAGGGACTCCAGATAATTGAGGAGAAACCTCAGTGGACCCAGGGAAGTGGTCCAAGGGAAAGGAAGGGGGAAGATTGAGGTTCATTTTGGAAATATTAACATCAATTGTGTGTACATATGTGAAAATCCTAATATCAGACATACTCCTTATTTCAGAAATCAGAGATAATTTTAATTGGAAGTGCTCTTTATTCTTCTCCATTTTGCAGACTGATCCATTGACCACTCCGAGATTCTACCTGGACTGAGTCCCCATGTCTCTCTTATGCCCATATCTCACAGTGTGGGCACCCTACAATCCAGTAAAAGATAGAGCCTAAGTGGTTGGTTGGTCCTAACTATTCAAAAAGGCAGAATAATAAGAACAGAGTAAGAAGGAGATTTGGAAGGAGAAGGAGGACAAGACAGAGGCAAAGGCAGAGGTGAAGGAGGAATGAAAAAATAATAGAAAACAAAGAAATCTGAAAAACAGTGGTGAACTGCAGGAAATCCTAGTCAAAACACAGCGAACCTCCCAGTTGTTGTTGGTTCCCCATTTCAATCACCTCTGCTGTGGAATTCTGGGTTTCTCTCCCTGGAGCTGGAGAGCCCTAGCACTTTCTCCCAGGTGGGCTCGGCTAAACTTTCCTGAGCTTATTATCTACTCAGATTGCAGAATGTAGGTCAGCATCTATTTTTCTTAAGCACAGTGGAAAAATGTCTTTCAGCTTGTTGGAAGAAATCTTCCCCTCCCCCACCAAGTCACAGCATGCCAGATGCTGCCACCATCTGTTTCCCTTATCAATCCTCTTTCTATTCTAGTAACCAATAGTCTGGGATCTTGCCCACTGATGTGGCTTGCTGGTATCCTCCAACTCTCTTCCTAGCTCAGTTTGCCACTTGGGAGCTACCATTTAATTCATTCTTGGGGAGCTGCTATGCCAAGGTGGATTCCTCTGTTCTGCCATTTTTCTTCTCCCCAAAGTTGACTCTTACTGTTTCCCTCTTAAAACCCACACCAACCCTGATTTCTTATTTCACTAAATTATTTATTTTTCTCTAGAAACAGAATGTACTCTCATTGTGTATCAGTTAAGATGTGTTTGGCTGCAAGAAACAGTAAGACAGCCAAATACAATTTAAAACCTAGACATTTAATTATCTTCCATAATGAGAATTTGAAGATAGGCAATTCCAAGTTTAGTACAGCAGCTCAAAAATATCAACAGTGACCCAGGTGCTGTCTAACATCCTGATTTGTTAGCCTGGCTTTTTATTCTTCACCTTGCATCCACATGCAAGAAGGAGAATGAGCATATCTCCATGAGTATAAGGAAAATGATGAGCTGAAAAATGGGCCTTACCTCATTTATTTGGGAAAAGTAACTTTTCTTAGTGATTATGTTTTTTTCCTTATGACTCCCTACATTTTCACTTGTTGACAACTCACATAAAGACCAGCATTACTAAAACATGCTTAACTAGAGGTTTTCAAAGAAATTTTATCAGAAATTTCAGAAGAAAATTTATTTTCTATCAAAGGTTTCATGATGTAATGTATTCCTTTAATAGTACTGATACATCTGAGAGATTATATTATATTTTACTATACTATACATTCTGGATATTATTTTATGTATGTTAGCCCATCTAATTCTGTTAAGTGTCGGTAATGATCTAATCAATTGCTATAACAACTTACTAATGAGTAAAGACATTTTTTTTTTTTTTGGTACTGGGGATTGAACTCAGGGGCATTCTACATTCAAGCTATACCCCCAGCCCTATTTTTTATTCCTTATTTTGAAACGGGGTCTCACTAAGTTGCGGAGTGCCTCACTAGGTAGCTGAGGCTGGTCTTGAACCCGGATCCTCCGGTCTCAGCCTCCCAAATGCTGGGATTACAAAGTGTGCGCCACCACACCCGGCTCAAAGACATTTTTTAATAACAGTGAGAATAGCCAAACTAAAATATTTCTATGGGGATTAGAGTGGAACAATAACTTTTCCATACATGCCTCATGTACATTATTGCTTGAACAGTATCTGTTCAAGAAAAAAAAAAAAAATGAGGCTACTTTAACAACGAAAGGGAAAGGTATCTATAACATGAGTTATTCTTTGCATGTACACAATTTTATTTACTTTTATTTTTTATTGCCTAATTACTGAAATAATTTCAGGAAATAGATGCATACTTTTCTAAAAAAAGTCATCTTGTTTACCACAAAATCAATCAATTTTCTTTCCCTCACATATGCTATTATTTTATAGCACATTTTCCTTACTTTGATCAAGTTCTACACAAAGAATTTGGTGCAATTATTAGTCTAGGGTCACACTTTTTTTGTTATTGTTGACTGACTCATGAGCCTATCATGAGCATCAGTACTCATTCCATCACTTCTGTTAACTCATCTTGAGTGCCTGGCATATACATTTTAATGTTTTCTAAATGACTAAATCACTACTGTTAAAATAAAACTTAAGCATCAAATTTCTAAATTTTCAATAAATTTAGTATAGGTTGCTATCTGCATTTTAACACATACAGAAAAATTTCATTGAATGTGGATAAATATTTATCTTATAAAGTGATACATACCAATTTTTATTTCATAATACACTGAAAAATTAATTGGTCATAGCAGTTCCCACTAAAATTGTTCTGATGCACACAATAGTTTAGCTAAAATTGTTTGATCATGGCTTGAATGAATAGTAAGCACTAGAAGAAAAGGACAAGTAGAAAGTTATATTTTTATTACATGCTCACATAGGATGAGGAATAAAGGCTTATAGATACTTTCAAATGCTCAAAATAAGGTCTTTGATATATAAAATGCATCACAATTCTATATTTATAAACACATTTCAAACTTTTTTTTTTTCAGTACTGGGGATTGAACTCAGGGGCATTCTACCTCCGAGCTATACCTCCAGCCCTATTTTTTATTCTTTATTTTGAAACAGGGTCTCACTAAGTTGCAGAGTGCCTCACTAGGTAGCTGAGGCTGGCCGCAAACCTGGATCCTCCGGTCTCAGCCTCCCAAATGTTGGGATTACAAGCATGAGCCACCACGCCCAGCTATAGTTCTCTTTTTTTATGCAACACAAATTGTATATTTTAAACACAAGTAGACAGTCTATAATTGCCAAAGTATTTTCTTCCATGAATTTAAAAATAATAGATAACACTAACAACAACAGCTATACAAAGACACTATATTCTTACGTGAAGAAGTACTCTATTTTGCTTTCAAACAACCTGCGAAGATACATGATAAATTGTTGGATATACCAAATCTCAAATAAATTATTTTAATATTTTATCTTCTGTATAAAGTATAGCAACTGTATTGGAGAAATGGCAAAGATAATTGTTTTGCCTATGACAATAATTCTGAGTGTTTTATTTAAAAAATTTATCAATAAAATAGGTGAGCGTGTAAAACAATTGTCATATTTTCTTCTATTATACAAAGTCAGAAAGAAGAAAAAGGAAGAATAGGCAAAAAAGGAGAAAAAAAGAAGAGAAGTAAAGGAAACTTTTCTTTCTCACTTGCATTTGGATTACCAAAGAATTGTTTTCTCACTTTGGTTGTTCATTTTAGGGGGAAGCAAGATGCTTTCGGAAAGCCATGCTCCTTTGAAACTTCTATTAGCCAAGGACAGCAAACATCAACCCCAAGAAAACATGCTATATAGGACTTTTTTGACTTTAAATATACACTGTATTTCTTCACATATTTCATAGATGACCATGATATGTACCAATTCCACTGTGAGATTTGCTGAAGTAAACAGTATTTTACTTTGTAAATTGAAGCCAACAGCTATACAATTTAGGAAGTGCTTATTTATATATGTTTCATAGGAAGAACAGAAAGGTTCAAATGAAGTTTGGAATTGTTTATCTTTGGGGGAAAAGATTTAGGGAAAACACAAGTGCAAAACTTTAGACAGCCCTCTTGAGACAATATTTGGTGATCAATGAGTCTAAGGAAATTTCTTATCCCATTAAAGATACTGGGGAATCACAAGGAAGAAACTAAGTTGACTAAAGCTTTCTTATAAGAATTATTTCTAGAAAAGAAATGCTTTGTAAGAAATAGTAATCATAAAGATGGTAACACTTCCTGCCTGCAGTATTATCAAAAAACTTAAAGTATCTAAAGAGGATTTAAGAAATCTTCCAGTCTCACTTTAGGCCTATAAATAACAGTGTTACATCAGGGTATTATAATTTAATGCCAAAGATAATCCAAATCCACCCCTTTGTCTCAATTCCATACTATATAATAACTATCTGGTTACATCTCATTTTCTAGCATATTTTCATACAGGTAGAAAATGCACTGACCACCTACAACTACTTTTTAATTATCCAAATAGGTTGAGCTCTCTTTAGAAGAAAGAAAAGCAAATTAATTTCATTTTTATCTGATCCTTGAACATGATGTTCCTTGCCTACTAAGAAAAAAAATGTTGGCATAAATTAATAAAATGTATGGCACTTTTGTATGATAAACTTTTTTTAGTATATTCAACTTTATAGCAACTGAGATAGGAGTTAGAAGCAATATTTTTGTGTTTTAGAAGTTTAAGCTCAGAAGCATTAAAGTATTAAGTAACACATCCCAAACAAGTGAAAGACCCATAAGCTGAACCAATTTCTTCTTATTTCACAGTCCTTTTTCACATTACACATGCTAGTTTCTTATCATATTTGAAACACCACTTTCTGGAATTTTCTTTATAATAATTAAAGTGAACAATATGCTCTTTAACAGTTAACAATTTTGTCATTTTTATGTTTAGTAGCTTTAACTTAAATAACTTGTGAGTTTTCACAAGGGCAAGAAGTATGTCATATATTTTGCATTTTGCACAATGTCTCAGAAGAACTTAGGCTAAATGGCCAAAATGTAGTATCAGTTAACTGATTCATTTGTCCTGTTTTTGGGAAAGCCACAAGCAATATTAAGTAATGTGATATGCTTAAGCACAAACATTCTTTTTGATTTTTTAAGTTGTAATGCCAAACAATTGTTTTGCCTAAATTTTTCATTCATAAAATAGTTAATTTTAGCAACATTAAATATAATTGTTAGAGTGAAAGAAAAAAAGTTTCAGATGGTAATTTACAATGAAAGCCATTTATCATTTTCAGATGATTAAAAATTTGCAGCTTTTTTTCAGTAGCTCTTAATCAAAACTTAGTTTCTATTGATTTTTGTCTGAGGTAATTGAATCAATTATTACTAATTTTATGTACTCTTGAATACTGTTCTTAAACCAAAGCCTAATTGCTGAATTTTAGCTTTAATATTCATTAAATTCATCTGTGTTTGCCATTATTTTTCCCTACTGCAATTAGACTCTGTCCAATATTATCAATTTATCTTAAATATTCAGGAGAATTTCTTGGGCTAATTTTTCAGTTCTTTCTTCCTCTGAGTAGTGAAGATAGTCTTTTAAAATTTAAATACTATCTTAAGAAAACTGACAATAGTTAAATATATTATAGGTGTAATGAAAAATCATCAGTACTATAATGTCATGACCTGTAAGAATTATAAAATATTGGAATCAGATGTGGTGGTGCACGCTCGTAATACCAGTACTTGGGAGGAGAGAAAAGAGGTTCCCAACTTAGCAAGGCCCTCCACAACTTATTGAGACTGATTTCCAAATAAAAAATAAAATAGAGCTGAGGGTGTATTTCAGAGGTAGAATTTCCCTAAGTTCAATCCCAAGTACCATTAAAAAATATATATATTATATGTATAATATATAAATATTATATATATATATATATATATATTACTGAGGACTGGAAGTGTTGCTCAGTGGTTTTGTGCTTAGCAGTGTTCAAGGCTTTAGGTTCATCCTCAGTTCGCTCTATCTATCTATCTATCTATCTATTTATCATCTATCTATTGTCTATCAACTATATATGCTAATATATGTTAAATTTAATGTTAATGTAATATATTATGTCATTTAAATACATGTTAATTTAATATTAATATGTTAATCAATATATATTTCAATAACATATTACATGTCTTGCATATAGATATATAAAATATTGATCTATATATGCATATATATGAGCTTGGCATATAGATATATAAGATATTGAACCACATATGTGTATGTGTATATATATATGAGCCTGGCCTGGTGTTGTATGCTTGTAATCCCAGTACTTAGGAGGCTGAGACAGGAGGATTGCAGGTTCAAATCCAGCCTCAGCAACTTTGTGAGGCTTTCAGCAACCTAGTGAGACCCTGTTTCCAAATAAGAAATAAAATCGGGCTGGGGATGTAGCTTGGAGGTAGGATGCCTCTAGGTTCAATCCCCAGTACCAATAAATAAATAAATATAATAAATGAATAAGTAAGTATGTATGTATTTATGAGATATCTATTTAAGACATCTATACATCTATCTATCATTTATTTATCTATGCAAGGGCATTTAATATATATTAGTACAGTTATGCATCTTTTATTAGAGTCCCTTCTTCACAGATGTTAGGACTACCTTCCTTCCATCCATTTGTCGAACACTTCTACTGTTTACAAAGAAAATACTATCAGATATTCTAATTAAATAGTTCATAACAGTAGTGTCTATTGAATTACCACCAAAATATCATTTCATTTTAGTTTTTTTGTTTGATGATTTGCAGTTAAATTTATGTGAAACTTCAAAAATAATAATTTAATTTAAAAATAGTATTAACAACTATTCTAGTAAGTCAAAATTGGGTTACAACTTATTTACCTCCTAATAATGTGACATTATAGGTTATTTTTTAAAATAGTGATATGTACTCATGAATCCATAAATGTCATGAATGTTTCTAGAAAAAAAAAAAAGTTTAGTCAGTAACATGCAATTCATACAAGACCAAATGGTAGTTTTCTAACTTCTCACAGATATTGATAGCTTGTCTCAGATAGATTGCCATCTCTCTTCCTTTGTTCATTGTAATATTAAGCAAAAAATTTAGTTTGCATAAAAAATACATACACAAAACACAAATATAATAGGTGAGTTTTTTGTCTTTTTTTTTTTTTTTTCTTGAGATAGAATCTCACTCTATTGCGCAGCTGGTTTCAAAGTCCTAGGCTCAAGCTCTCCTTCCTCAGCGTCCTAAGTAGCTGAGACTACTAGGTGTGCCACCACACCCAGCTCATCTCTTATTTTGGGCAGCAAGAGGAGAAAGATAATATAGTATTTGTTTGTTTATGAAATTTGTAAAGGAGTTTCTGGTGAGAAAATATCCCCAAATTATAAAATAAGGATATAGATATTTTTATCTTCTTCAAAATTTTAAAAAAATCTTCAAAAAGATTACTTTTTACTAGCCATGGAGGTTTTGAGGCTGCCCATGAACCTGGATCCCCTGGTCTCAGCCTCCCAAGTACTAGGATTACAAGCATGCGCCACCACGCCCAGCCTCTATTTGGATGGTATACATTTCAGAAGACTAAGTATGTGTCTAAGGTAGTCTAGTGTTCCCAGGAAAGCTTTGCCAAATTTAGGGATAAGATTAAAAGAGCATGACTTTGGTTTGCTAAGGTACAAAATTGACAAGAATGTGGATAAACTCTTGCTAGTATGTCTAGCTGCCATTACCTGTGATTTGTCTGTACAAAAATTCTAAGGGAGCCGGGTGTGGTGGCGCACGCTTGTAATCCCAGCATTCGGGAGGCTGAGACCAGAGGATCCGGGTTCGCGCCCAGCCTCAGCTACCTAGTGAGGCACTCCGCAACTTAGTGAGACTCGGTTTCAAAATAAAGAATAAAAAAATAGGGCTGGGGGTATAGCTTGGAGGTAGAATGCCTCTGAGTTCCATCCCCAGTACCCCCCCCAAAAAAAAAAATCTAAGGGAAGAAGAACATACAGAAAAAGATGTGAAATTCAGCTATCCATTTCTATGTGTCAAGCACAACAAGCTTTGTGTAGTGGCTTAGGCAGAGTTATAAGATTCATCCCATTCTATTAGAGTTATTGATTATTTAATCTTCCCCACTAGAATATGAACTCTTTGAAAGTTAAATTTTTCTTTTGTTCCATTAGCATATCCACTCCTTGGCCTAAGGTTGTCAAATAGAACTGAATTCTCGACAGCCTCAACACTTGTGACTGTTTATGTATGTAGAATATAAAAATCTATTAGTTATTTACCCAATTTGGAAAATAAAATGTTTTTGAATATATAAAAATATGTTCACATATTTTAAAGTGTTTAAAACAATTTTGCACATATTCCTCTGAGAAGCAATATTATAACAATGCAGCATTAAAAACAATGCAAATTTAGCTTATATTTTATTTGCTTTTTCAATTAGACTTTTAATACTCTTCAGAGGAAAAAAATCTAAAATCATGATTTCTCACCCCAAACTACATTTACCCAGGAGAATAAAAAAAAGGGAAGAAGCCTTTTCAATTGCATATACAAATGAAAAGAAACTCTAATATCACACAGCAAGATGATAATGACTTGTAAACTACTTAATGTGGGCATTTTCTCACTATGAGATCCTTTATAAACACTAGGTAGGGAAATGTCCATGTTGTAGTGACA